>CM024763.1:61702450-61753399 GCA_014218235.1 Colocasia esculenta | reverse complement strand
AGAGATAGAGAGAGAGATGAAGAGGAGAGAGTGAAGAGAGGATGGAGGAGGAGAGGAGAGGAGATGAGGCAGAGGAGAGAGAGAGAGTGAGGAGAGGAGAGAGGGAGATGAGATGCAGATGATGAGAGAGAGGAATGAGAGAACGACGGAGGAGAGAGGAGAGAGAGAGGAGTGAAAGGAGTGAAAGGGGGGGTTTCGCGGGAGAGAGAAAAGCTGTTTTCAGTCTGTATTTCGGACGGATATTTTTAGTCGGAATATCCGTCGGAATTACCGACGAAAAATAATCCGTCGGAAACATCCGTCGGTAATCCCGCAATTTCTGTAGTGTATGATACACCCTTGCGAATCAAACAAGTCAGTGTCTCAAGCACTGATGCCAAGTCTTTCCCCTTAAATCTCCTTCCCCACTAATGACCGGAATCCCCCACACTGGTCTGCGTAGGGACACTGGTAACCAAGGACAATCAGCCTTAGGGAAGCAAGAGCAAACACACACTATACCTAGAAGGCATTTTGACAAGTGCATCATGGAAGGTGAGATTTCTAGCTGATCACTCAAATGCAGAAGGTGTCACTATAGAAAGTAAAAAAAAAAATATAGAAAATCTCAAAATCCAAAAAAATTAGAAAATCCCAAAATCCAAAAAAAAATTAGAAAACCCAAAATCCAAAGAAAAAAAATAGAAAATCCCAAATGCAAAAAATATTAGAAAACCAAAAAATCCAAAAAAATTTTGAAACCCCAAAATCCAAAAAAAAATTAAAAAACCCCAAAATCCAAAAAATTTAGAAAATCTCAAAATCTAAAAAAATTAGAAAACCTCAAAATCCAAAAAAAATAGATGTGCATATCATTCTCTCTTTTAGCATGTATGGTTATTGTTGTTTTCCGCCTATTTAAATAAGGCTCAGCCCCTTAACTACTGTGAAGTTGAAGTCATTTCTTGCGTAATGCAAGGGGCTGAGCTAGAGAGCAGATCTAAACTGTTTTGCCTAAGTGTGCAGGGACATAAACACTGGAACAAGCGCAACAGTGTACTCAATTTTTCTCCCTCGCTTTTTCTTGGATCATCCCCTCACTCATGTCAATCGCAAGTCGTTCATTCAAACCACAAAATTGGCACAAAATATGAAAATTCACTAATAATAGCATCATGTACAAAGATAGAGGGGGGGGGGGGGGTGTGGCTAACAAGCTCCTCACTGTCCGCCACCATTCTCCCCGGATCCCTCGTGACTCTCGGGCGGAGGTAGCATCTCACCCCCACCCCTACCACTCCTAGTGCTCGTCTCTCCTGCTAAGTGCCTCTCCTCCTCCTGTTCCTCTGCCGACTGGAGGAACCAGCCAAAAATTGTCTGACTGAGGCACCACTCGCCCCGCTCGCTCCAGCCTGGCTCCAGTTCCTACTCCGACCAACAGAGCCTGGCTGACCATTGCCATGTAGCTCTGTAACTCCATGACCAAGGACTGCTGCACAGCTAAGTCAATGCGCAGTCAAGCTAGCTTGTTGGGTCCACCAGCGATCCCTGCACAAGCAGTGTCGCCAACTCCTCGTCAGCTCACCCACATGCGCCACTGCTGCCTCTGCCTGGATGTGCCACCGGGCCGCCTCCACTGCTGCAGTCTCTGCCTCCGTGCGCCACGGGTCACCTCCACTAATGACGGCCCTACCTGCATGCACAGCCGATCCACCTCCGTTGTCACTGTCTCTGCCTCGAGGCGCCAGTGGGCGATCGTCACTGCCGCTGCGTCGGTCTGCTCCTGCAAGTGGGCTACCCGGTCGGTGGCGGTCCTCAGCTCTGTCACTTGTGGAAGATCAAGTCAGTGCCAAGTGTAAATCAAATTCAATTCGGGTCTGTGCCATACTTACCTTCTCTGCCAGCTCCGCATGCGCCTCCTCACTACACTCGCCAGTTGGTCTGCTAGATCCGACTGGGAGCTCTCCACTACTGCCCCGGAGGAGGATGCACCGGCCTGTGTCCTCCTCACGTTTGCTAGCTCCGCACGCTGCACATACAACACTTGTCAGTTTCTCAATCTAAATGAAATTATTGGGAAGTTACCGAAGTCTGAGTAGGTACTTACCAGCTGCTCTACCTCTCTACTCGCCGCATCTCGGTCTTGTACTGCCGAGTGAAACAGGGCACGAAGCTAGGCAATCTCCATGGTCACATCCACCTACATTCATAAAATTATGTCAGATATAATTCAATCTTAGAACAAATCATGAGGTCTAAGTTTAGGGTTACCTGTCGTCTCGCACCCCTGTAGACCCTCGCCCCATACTTCAAGGCAAAAGCTTGCAGGTACGCATCGTCGGACATGGCATCAGACCGGACTCGTCTGCCCCGGTGCTCCCAGTCCTCGATCTGTTTGCAGACCCGCTCATGCCAGTCAGTGGTGTCGTGAAGTCCGTGGAAGCTCTGGCCAAGCCTAGGGGTCTGGCCTCATCTAGGGAACTCCACGGCACTCTGACGAAGGCTGAGCGACCTCTGAGTCAGATGTAGGTGGCGAAGTAGCACAAGCTTTAGAGTATAAACCCACAACGCTCTATCGAAGTAGGGTCAGGCCTACTCCAACCAAGGTTGTCCCTCATCTCCCTCCTCTAGGTATGGATGCCACACCACCTGCACATCAAAAACACATCTTGTCAATAGCCAAGCAATTAAAATTTAAATCAAATTGAACATAGAAAGAGGGTAGAACACTTACATCCAGTTGAGGGTAGACGTCAATCGCGTCCTGGATGGACGCGAGCTACTCCTCCAATGGGTGCGTGTCTCAACATGGCACCCAGCGTCGAGCTATGGGCACGAGGCCCGGTCGCTCCAGGGTCCCCCTCCTCAGGTCGGGAAGGTGGAGATAGGTCCATACGTGCAAGAATTCAAGGGCATAGTCAGATCACAGTTATAGCATAAGGGCAATTTATGTAAAGGAGTGAGAGGATGAACAGTGGGGAAGAATCCGCTGATGGAGGTCTACCGGTCGGAGGAGCCCAGACTCTCGAACTGGTGCACCAGGAATGCCGCTCCTCACACATAGTCCCCACCTAGCCTAGGTCCACTAGCAGGGGCAGGAACTGGCCGTGAACCGCGTTGCCCCTCGTAGCAAACAAGAGTCTGCCGAGAAAGAAGGTAAGGAAGCGACGCAAGTCCAAATCTGCCTAAGCACCTGGCTCATGGCTAGGATCTCCTTGCAACCCCTCCAACCTCTGCAGCTGCTCAGCTACTGACTCTGCCACCCCCCTACAAGTCTGAAATAGCCCTAGACTCTCTTGCAGCTCTACTCTAGAGATAAGAGAAGACCTGGGACCTACAGTCATGTCTAGGAGTCTAAGTGCTAACCCCTGGTAGCATGGGTAGGTGAACCCGCTCATTGGCCGCCCATGCACCCTCAGGCCTGTGATGCGACTCACGTCGTCCAAGCTATGGATCTTATGTCCCCATGGGAACACGAAGGAAGTCGCCTCCGAATCCCACCTGCTCCGCAGGGCCTGGGTGAGTGGTGCATCCGCCCTCATCCTATCCATCTGGAGCACCTCCCCAAACCCATCTTGTCTAACCTATCCCTCTAGAATGCCTGGAAGGCCAAATATGCTGCCAGGACAAGGAGCCATGAAACCCTGGCCCTCATCTCACCTGCAAACACAAATCAGTCAGTTGGTCAGTTTAAGCATGCATTTATTGGTCTCTCGGCTATGGTCGCGCCGACTTGTTTGGTTACGATATGTCACGTCGCAACATTGTCACGACATCCATGGAGATTGCAACCATGTCACGATGGCCTTGGCCGACGCGTCATGTCACGACCTCTGACCCCGTCGCGAATGTTGGTGTCGCGACGAGGCGGGCCGTCGCATTCTCAGACTCAGACGACCGGAGCCTATCTTGTCCCGGGTCGTGTTTTTTGGGCATCTCGCCCTACAAACACCCTCTATGGGACTTCTCCATCCCATCCACACCATCAATCAAGGGTTTAGGGAATCGGGGACTTAACTTTTTCATGGCGGCTTCCCGTGCCATTGCTGCCACCACATGTCCCCGCCGGCGCCTCTTACTCTGCCATCTCATCTCGAAACCTCCTCCATCGCCGGAGGCGTCGCCTCGCGTAGTGAGAGAGTGGTTCTTCTTCCGTGCTTGGATTGGCGGGTAGTGAGAGAGTGGTGGTACAATTGTGCGTCCAGCACCGCATGAAGGTGGCATCGGTCGGGGTTGTAGAGGACCAATGCTTCATCGCCGATGAGTCGCAGAGCTAGGCCAATGCGCTGAGGGAGGCAGATCATTGTTACGGAGAAGAAATCGTAGGCGCATCTCGAACTTCTCCATAGTCATTGTCTTGAAATAGACCCTCCATTCTTCAGTCCCTTGATCATTGCCTCTTGCCACCATGTTGTGGTGTCATGTGAAGAGGAGCGCCAACAAAAGCCAAAGATGGTGAAGCATGCTCTTGCATTGGGTGGAGGGGTCATCTGTTGCTTGAAAACTGATGTGCATGCCCATCCAGAACTCGAGGGCAATGACGGAGCCAAAGAAAGGGCCGCCTGTGGCTGCAGATGATAATCCAGCATAGAGATATCCAAGGACGGCCTGGGAAATAGACATACCTTCCCATATGCAGGAGATAATGTTGAGATTTTATGTAGTTAAATGGTTGTCCTGTTGGGAAGAGTATCACATCGCAGATGCAAACGGAGGCGGTCTTGGCAAAAGCAAGATGGTTCCCCATTTTTTATTTTACACTGGACACTATCGATTGAGAAATCCGGAGGAGGTGAGCATACCTCGAGCTCGTCATAGACCACAAGTCCTCATGCTTGGTAGTGATCTCTCTAGGATGGCCCAGGAGTCGATGGGAGCCACAGTGTACGAGATGCCGTACTTTTCACGCCCCGACGCGGAATATCGAAGCGCGAAGGTAGTTGCAAGAAAAGGGTATAGAGCGAGTACTAGACATCAAACCATTGCACATTGAATAATACTAAAGCAAATCTTTTCATAATAACTTTTCAAATGCCTAGTTACAACCACTAATATCAGAGCCATTCTATAGGGCCCAATTACATTGCAATAAATGGAAATAACTAACTACAACTCTAAAATGACGTAGTGACTCGAGGGTACTCCTGGCTTCACTCTTGGTCATTCCCTTCCTTGTGAGTGTAGTGTCATCCTCGGTCTCACCTGAGAACACAACATCAAATAACGTAGGGTGAGCGATAACGCCCAGTAGAACTTAAATCTCAGGCTCAAGCAGGCTTTAAATAATTAACGCATTTAATGGCAGAGTATCTAAAGATAGCAGGTACAAGAGAGTCAAAATATAGCAAGAGATAGCACAACAGGTAACAGGATAGCACAATAGCACGAGATCGAGTATAGTTTCCAAAAATAGCACATGTATCGAGTATAGCACGATTAGCAGGATGGCCATAGCACAACTAGCACAAGTATAATAATAGCACGACGAGTATAGCACTTGTTTGTCATTCTAGACATCGAGAGAGTATAGCACGTTTTGTGTTTTGATTGTCATATAGATAGTCGAGATAGATAGCACTTGAGTGTAATGCCAAAAAACTCTGATCATTTAACTCCCATGGGCACTAGCACTTTCGGGCGCACATCCCAGGACCAGATCGGGCCCTTTATATATTGCCAGGCATTGGTATATTGTTTATCTTTAGACAATCAGTCAATGGCCAATATAGAGTACCAAGAAGTAGATGAGAGCACTAGATGAATAGACGAGATAGTAGAGTGAACGTGAATAGATGAGCGAGTAGAGTATAGATGAGAGCTAGTGGACATTGCACGTAATGCGACGGGTAAACATGCGATAGTAACAGTTGCACAACACGCGCACGTCGTATTGGCAGTCAGGTGGAATTCACGATCTTCTCGCTGGCCATGTTATGCACAAGTCCAGAGGTCCGACGTGATTCAAGGTAAGAGCGAACTTCTAATAGCCGTCTGGATCGTATCGATCCCTAAAGGTGTAATAAGATTAGGGTATAACCGGCTCGTCGACCATGTGGGAATCCATGATCAGAGGAGACTTATGGAGGCCTTGTGCAAGAGTTCACTAGTCCGGCGAAAGGAATATCCGACGAAGAGTTCACCACAAGCCAAGTAAAGTGTGTATATAAAATGGGTGCTCGACGTTCTAGAGGAATTCTAGAATAGTGGAGGGTCGATATCAGTATATAAACAACGCTAGAAACGAATACAAGTCCTTTAAAATACGGCAAATAATATACTTATTGCAATAATTACCAGATACATTATGAGATATTTCTGCCAAATTTCAGCCACATATGGATGGTTCATGTGTGTGCATGTGTAAGAGAAATCATAGCTAGAAATAAGTCGTGAATATGTATTTTAAATCATTCCATGTAGCGACAGAAATAATTTTTATGGGTTTCATCAAAAACCTGTGAACACGACATGGGCCAATGAGGATTGCGACAGGGGTAGGCAGATCG
The DNA here is from genome assembly GCA_014218235.1 of Colocasia esculenta. Classification (NCBI taxonomy): domain Eukaryota; kingdom Viridiplantae; phylum Streptophyta; class Magnoliopsida; order Alismatales; family Araceae; genus Colocasia; species Colocasia esculenta. The sequence continues at coordinate 61,746,914 of CM024763.1, read as the reverse complement.
CGACAGCCTTGTGAACGCGACAGAGGCGGGAAAGGGTCGCGCGGACTTGCGAATCAGGTACTGGGAACGCGACGGCTTACCTGTTGCCTCTTGGTCGCGACGGGTAGGCTGTCGTAATCGGACCCCAGAAGGCGACATATCGGGCAGTCGCGATCTGGTGGTCTGCTTCTGACTCTGTCAGGAGTAAGACCAGACATTGGATTGCGGACCAGAACATTCAAATTTTGATATAGGGTTGTTTAGAAAATCATAACTAATTATATACATGACGAAAAATCACGAAACTAGTGGAAAATGAAACTAGACATACGAGAGTACTTCCAGAAATTAGGAATTCGAGAGAGAGCATGGTTTGAACATGGTGTGAGAACGAACAAGTACGAGTAACATAGAACATGACACAGAGAGTAAGATTGATTTAATTAGAGCAATATGCTCAACAAAAATTAGGGCTTTCAGGGGCAAAAGATGTCTAACATGCAACAGTTCCTACAATAAAAATTTCGTAGCATGGGATTGAGTATACAAGGAGATCAAGAGTTAAGAAGAGGGTTCGGGGTCATGTAAGTTGCAGAACATGAAAAATCAAGAACTAAAGATGTGCTCGATGGAAAAGTATGAAACTTGAGGGTTTCATTCTGATAGACGAGACATCCTACAGAAAAAGTTTCATCTTTTATGCTTACGAGAATGCCTACCTTTGACTCGATTTGTCTTCTAGGGCTTAAAACTCCAAGAACGAGGAAGAAGCTTCAGAACTCTTTCTCCCCACGAGATCCTCTCCTCCTTGACCTCTTCTCCACGTCCAACAACCTTTGGCAACGAGCTAGGGTCGGCCAAGAGGATTTAAGAGGTGTATTTATATAAATACAAGTTCCTTTTCTACTACTACTCAAATTCCTCTTAATTTCGAGATTTCCTAACTCCACCTTTCCTCTCTTGCTTTCCAATCTCTAATTGGGTTAGGATAGTATCTAAATTCGTGCTAGACTATATGGGGTAGGTTTAGGAATCCAATTCCAACTCTAATTGCCACTTTTATGCTTTAATAAACCATTTCCAATTATGATTTATTAAACTCCGAATTTAGGGTATTTTCTTATATTCTCCCTTGTAAATTCATTTTTGACCCATTAAATTCTAGAGGGTCCATTAATCAAAGCCCATTACTCTTTTCCATTTAATGGGTTTTATTTAATGCTCTTTTCATTAAATATCCATTTAGCTAGGTTTTAATTCTTTATTTAAATTTTTATTTTTTCGCAAAAATTCAGGTTGCTACAGTACTCCTTCTCCATCTTGTCCTTTGGGAGGCCCAGTATGAGCTCCAGTTCCTCCAGCAGTATTGTGGCCTCGAAAGAAGGGAAGATGAACGTGTGGGTCTGTGGGTGCCACAACTCCACAAGCACAGTAAGGCAGTCCCACACATGCACCACCTTGTGGTAATTCTTGGCAAGCGCGAGGAACGTGGTAAGTTTCCATTCACGCAGATGATATGTGGACGCCACGGGAAGGGCTCTGATCATGGGTTCGAGCCAGGGGATCTTGGAGTAGCGTCTATTGCCGGGAGCATCTGGAAAAGGGAATAGAAGAGAGGTTGGCAGAAGAAGAAGAACAACAACAAGAAGAAATAGAAGAAGAAGAAGAAGAGAGAAAAAATCAAATGGCTAGAGAGAGGAAGTACTTACTTGAAGACCAGGTCGTGCGCTGATGTGACCGGGCACGGAGGAGAGGCGAAGGAGCTCTGCATAGGCCGTCCTCGCTGCTTTGGGACTGCCATAGGGGATGGAGGCAGCTTGGGAGGAGGAAGAAGCTCTCTTCATGACTTGGAGAGAGAGAAAACCAAGAGAAAGGAAGAGAGAGAAGTTGAACTACGGAAATAGCCCCTACACCCCTATTTTTAGAGCTCTAGGGGTGCTAATCCCATCCAAACCCGTACATAGGAGTTAGAGTAGCCTTCGGATAGGTTTAGGAGTCCTAATGGTAGAGAGGATAGCTTTAGGATAAGGATAAGCTAGGATTTTGTTGTTTATTGTGTATAATAATGTCGCGACACCACGATCTGACGCATTAAGGTCGCGACCATCTAGGCCGTCGCGACAGTGTCGCGATCCCCAGGTGCGTCGCCTTTCTATTATGTGTGTCTTATGTCTTTGTGCATAGTTCGTTGTGTTATTTGACTACGTTGTGTATATTTTCTTTGTTGTTATAGTTGTTGCTTTGATTGTTTATCAGGAAAATCGTAAAAAATCATAAAATCAGAAAATCACATAAAAATTGCGCTTCACAAGTAAGTGAGGTAAGTATCACTATCCTTACTCCCTTGCATTACTATATGGTATCCTACTTATTATATCGCTTCAAGGACCGAATGGTTCTCAATGTGCTCTAGGATTTGAATTCCCCTTTAACAAAAATGGTGATGATCTAGGTGTGCGTTGTTAATCGCCGATATGCCGTTAAGTTAGATAAGTTTAGGGATGATGGACTCTGTCTTACACAGCGGTTGTAGGAAGACTTTTGACCCATTCTTGTCTGATTTAGCAATATTATCCTTCATATAATTTCTATTTTCTCCTTTCTTTTGCATTTGATTAATGATCTTTTTCTTGAGCCCAGCATGCATCATGTAGGACTTTCAGCTATCTTGACTCATCTTAGCTAATGGTGAGCTCTTGTTGAGTGCCCAATCATTCTTCATGTTCAAAATAAGAAACCCTAATCCTTTGAATCGGAAGGTTTGCCTCTGAGCGAGTTGTTCTTGCCAGTTTGTCGAAAATTTCCCTGTCTGGATTCTCTATACAATTTTCATCCTCGTTCCTTTGATCCATTTTGGTTGCAAACCGCTCCCAAGACAGAGTCATAAGTTACCTGCCTATCACGCACATGTCCCTCCAAATTGAAACATGCAGGCCAATCGGCTAGGTTACCTCTTGATCGTCCTTTTCCTTCTCCTTCTCGTCCAGACTGTGTCTTTATTGCATTCTACTTGAGCAACTAACTCGGGGCTTTCAAGAAGATTCTAGTTTCTTGTTGGTTAGATCGGTGTCTCTTACCTTGGCTCCCACCTTTTTAGTCGACTCCACATCATTTCCACTTCACCGTCATTTCATGACACCTCTGCCACACTTCCTCTACGCTCCCTTGCAAAGTGGAAGCCTAGGAGGGGCAATCTGTAGGCACCTGATTCTGGCCTATAAGTCGAACCATTATTCTTGTTCTCCGACTCATTAACCTTGTTTTGAGCCCGTTAAGAAGCCAAGTTCATTTTATCCCGTCCATTATCCCTTTTAAGAGTCCATGGGCTTTAATTCTTACTATTCTCCCATATGATTGGTCATTTTTTGAGAATATTCATTTTTCCTTAAACGCGATGGGTCGACGCGTCGCGTTCCTTCTTTTCGTGCCCCTCATGGTTGTCGCGAGAGCCCATGCATATCCATGCACGTGGCTTCAGAGTCGCGACCCTTATGGTCGTCGCGACTATCCTTGTCGCGCCCCTACAACCCGTCTTGACAACAGCCGCATGCGCTGGCCTCTGCAACCACCTCCAATTTATCCTCCAATGGCGTAATCTTTATCCTAGGTAACCTCCCAATCCCCCTGAGCGTTGTTTGAGGTTCCAGGACCCTGGGAATCGCCCTAGGACTCTGCCATGTGGATTTACATGATTTTATCACCACATTTTGGGAGATTATCATTTAAAGGCGGGATATTCTCTCTCTTCCTCTATATAAACATCCCTTCTCCTTCAGAGGAAGGAGAGATCCCCTTTTGCCACGAAGTGCTGCCGGATTTTCCCCAGACCTCCTACTTAGCTCGTGGCTCTCCCTTTTCCTCACATTTTCTCCTATTCTCTTTACCAAGTCATGCAACCTTCTCATCTATGGAGCTTGGACGTGGAGGAGGCAATTTCTGAGGCTTCTCCAACATTCAGAGACATCATCAGTAGCAAGAAGAAGTCGCCCCATACCATCAAGGCTAATCTATGACAATCAAACAAAATGCTATATTCTCTCATTGTCTATTGACAACAAAGTGCTATACTCTCTCTTGGCTATCTACGGATAACCTGTCACGCCCCAACGCGGAATATCAGAGCGCGAAGACAGTTGCAAGAAAAGGTATCGAGCGTAGACTATAGACATCAGACCATTGCACCTTGAATAATACTAAAGCAAATCTTTCTCATTAATAACTTTTCAAATGTCTAGTTACAACCACTAATATCAGAGCTATTCTATAGGGCCCAATTACATTTCAATGAAAGGAAATAACTAACTACAACTATAAGATAACATATGACTCGAGGGTACTCCTGGCTCACTCTTGGTCATTCCCTTCCTCGTGAGTGTATGTGTCATCCTCGGTCTCACTGAGACACAACATCAAATAACGTAGGGTGAGCGATAACGCCCAGTAGGACTTAAATCTCAGGCTCAAGCAGGCTTTAAATAATTAACGCATTAATGACAGAGTATCTAAAGATAGCAGGTACAAGAGAGTCAAAATATAGCAAGAGATAGCACAACAGGTAACAGGATAGCACAATAGCACGAGATCGAGTATAGTTTCCAAAATAGCACAAGTATCGAGTATAGCACGAATAGCAGGATGGCCATAGCAAAACTAGCACAAGTATAATAATATCACGGCGAGTATAGCACTTGTTTATCATTCTAGAGATCGAGAGAGTATAGCACGTTTGGTGTTTTGATTGTCATATAGATAGTCGAGATAGATAGCACTTGAGTGTAATGCCAAACACTCTGATCATTTAACTCCCATGGGTACTAGCACTTTCGGGCGCACATCCCAGGACCATATCGGGCCCTTTATATATTGCCAGGCATTGGTTATATTGTTTATCTTTAGACAATCAGTCAATGGCCATATAGAGTACCAAGAAGTAGATGAGAGCACTAGATGAGTAGATGAGAAAGTAGAGTGAACGTGAATAGACGAGCGAGTAGAGTACAGATGAGAGCTAGTGGACATTACACGTAATGTGACGAGTAAACAGGCGATAGTAACAGTTGCACCACACGCGCATGTCGTATTGGCAGTCAGGTGGAATTCACGATCTTCCCGCTGGCCATGTTATGCACAAGTCCAGAGGTCCGACGTGATTCAAGGTAAGAGCGAACTTCTAATAGCCGTTTGGATCATATCGATCCCTAAAGGTGTAATGGGTGTTAGGGTACAACCGGCTCGTCGACCATGTGGGAATCCATGATCAGAGGAGACTTACGGAGGCCTTGAGCAAGGGTTCACTAGTCCGGCGAAAGGAGTATCCGACAGAGAGTTCACCACAAGCCAAGTAAAGTGTGTATATAAAAATAGGTGCTCGACGTTCTAGAGGGATTCTAGAACAGTGGAGCGTCGATATCGAAATATAACAACGCTAGAAACGAATACAAGTCCTTTAAAATAGGGCAATTAATATACGTTATTGCAATAAATTACCAGATACATTATGAGATATTAATGCCTGATTTCAGCCATATATGGATGGTTCATGTGTGTGCATGTGTAAGAGAAATCATAGATAGAAAAGAAGTCGTGAATATGTAATTTAAGCATTCATATGGCTCATTTTAAAAAATGTGTTTATACTGCGTGTGTAACTGTGAAAAAGGCGTAGGCCAGTAAGGGTCGCGACAGGGGCAAGGCAGATCGCGATAGTGGCTGTACATGTCGCGACAGGCAGGTTGGTTTGGGCAGACAGGTCGCGACAGGGTTGCGACGGCCTGGTCAGCAGATCGCGACGACAGGCGCTGTCGCGATCAGATCGCGACAGAGCGCTCTGTCGCGACGGCCCTTGTGAACACGGCCTATCGGGCCGTCACGTTCACAGGGTCTGCTCCAGAGCCCGACAGGGTTCTGATCTGTCTTGGATTGCGGTCCAGAAACTTGCCTTTTTGACACAGGGTAGTTCAGAAAATCATAACTAATTGTATAGTCAACGAAAAATCATGAAACCAAAGGCAAATGAAGCTACACATAGGAGAGTACTTCCAGTAAATGAGAATTAGGGAGAGAGCAGGGTTTGAACATGGTTGGAGCATGAACAATAACGAGTAACACAGAACATGACACAGAGAGCAAGATTGATTTAATTCGAGCAACATGCTCAACAAAAATTAGGGCTTTCAGAGGCAAAAGATTGCTATCAACATGAAGTATTTTCAGAAAAAATTTCGTAGCATGGATCAAGTATGCATAGAGATTTGAATTAAACATGATGTCTCGGGGTTATCATGTTTGCAGATCTTCAAAAATCAAGAACAAAAGATTGGCTCGATGAAAAATTATGAAACAAGAGGGCTTTTGTTCCTGGTGATTGGAACTACCTATAGACAAATTTGATTAGTTTTGCTTGTGAGAATGCCTACCTCTGACTCGATTTATCTTCTAGGGCTTAGAACTCTAAGAATGAGGAAGAAGCTTCAAGACTCCTTCTCCCCACGAGATCCTCTCCTCCTTGGCCTCTTCTCCACGCCCAACAACCTTTGGCAACGAGCTTGGGTCGGCCATGAGGGTTTAAGAGGTATATTTATATAAATACAAGTTCTTATTCCTACTACTACTCAAATTCCTCTTAATTACATGATTTCCTAACTCCACCTTTCCTCTCTTGCTTTCCAATCTCTAATTGGTTTAGGATAGTATCTAAATTCGTGCTAGACTATATGGGGTAGATTTAGGAATCCAATTCCAACTGTAATTGCCACTTTTATTGCTTTAATAACCCCTTTCCAATTAGGAGATAATTAAACTCCGAATTTAGGGTATTTTCTTTTATTTACTATTTATAAATTCATATTTTAACCCAATAAGTTCTAGAAGATCCATTAAGCAAAGCCCATTACTCTTTTCCATTTAATGGTTTTATTTAATGCTCTTTTCATTGAATATCCCTTTAGCTGAGTTTTTAATTTATTATTTAAATTTTTACTTTTCTCAAAAATTCAGGTTGCTACATAACCGAAGTGCAATCCTATCTCAGTTGACAAAAGTTGATCAAAGTGTTATACTATTTCGATTGATGAAAATCAATCAAAGTGCATTTACTCTCTATATGGCCAACTACTTTCTCTTTCCTGCTACACATGTTACTCGCTATTGCTTGGCAATGACGTTAATTGTTATTGTGTTGTTATCGCTTTCTATCATGACTTGCTTTATCATATTCATTGTGCTATACTTGATTCATCTGCTATTTGAACCATTGTTACTTGTGCTATACTTTCTCGACTTTACATGACTCTCTCTCTATCATTAGTTACTCTGCTCTTTAAAGCATTAATCATTTATAACATGCTTGATCCTGAGATTTAAGTCCTACTGAGCATTATCGCTCACCTTCGTTATTTGTTATTGTGTCTCAGGTAAGATAGACGTTGACGTTACTCACACCAATGGGACAGGACCAGAGTGATGAGCGACCTGGAGTCAACTCATGAAGTTACCCTAGTACAATGGAGTGTAGTTATTACTTTAGATTTCTTTCCAATGTAATGGTGTCATTAAGCCCTATGTATTGGCTCTGGATTAGAGGTTGTAATAGTCTTAGTGAAATTTATAAAGAAATGAAGAGTTTTATTTCCATTATTGTTCATTAGATGCTCTGAATTGTGGTGCAATTTACTCAACTATGCACTTTGCTCACGTCTCCCCGATTTATTCCGCTGCTAAATTGGCGGGGCGTGACAGTTGGTATCAGAGCCTAGCATGTAGCAACCTGGATTTTTCAAAAAAAAAAATTTATAATATAAAAGAAAACTAATTTAATTTATTAGAAAATCAAATAAAAGAAATTAAATTAAATAGGAAATTAATGGAAAGAGAATTACTAAAACCCATTAAAAGAAAAGAAGTGATGGGCTTTATTAAATTGACCCAATAGAATTTAGTGGGCCAAAATAGGAATTTTTAAAAGGGGAATAATGGAAAAAAAATCCTAAATTCGTAACTAAAATAATACTTAATTATAAAAGAGGTATTTAATGTATTAAATTAACAATTTGTGTTATATTTGGATTCCTAAACCAACCCAATTAGGTTGCCCATGAAATTAGCTCCCATCCTAACCCATTAGGAGATCTCAAGCCTAAAAAAGGAAGAGGGAAATAGGAAATTCGGAATAAATTGTAATTAGAGTCATAATAGGAAATAGAATGGGGAGATGCTTAAATACTCCTCTAAAACCCTCATGGCCGCCCTAACTAGTGCCAGGGGTTTGTTGGACGTGGGAAGCAGCAAAAGAGAAGGAGAATTCGTGGAGAAGAAGGATCCCTCAAGTTCTTCCCCGAGTTCTTCAAGTTCAAACCCTAGAAGAGAAAAACCATTAAAGGTAGGCATTCTCACGAGCAAAAGTAATGAGATTTTGACTCTAGATCATTCCATGTATCAGGAACAATACCCTCAAGTTTCATGATTATCATTGAGTCAATAATTACTTCTTACTTTTCGAAGTTCTGCACTCATCTTGACCCCGAACCCCCTTATTAAATCTTGTTCTCCTTGAACACTTGATCTCATGCCACGCAATTTTTAGTAGATTCTAATGGTCGTTAGGCTTCTTTTGCCCCTAAGAGCCTTAATTTTCATCCATCCTATCATGTGAATAATTCGTGATGTCATCTGTGTACTGTTCTAAGTTCTTCATTAAAACCATGACCAAAGCATGTCGAACCCTGTTTGTTTTCAAATTCCTATTTACTATAAGTACCCCTGCATGTCTAGAACAATTCACAATTGGTTTCACAAATTTTCATCTCCTGTACAATTAGATATATTTTCTGAATCACCCTATGTCAAAATAAGGTAAGTCAGGTCCGCAGTCCAATGCACTGTACTTCCCTGTCAAACTCGGGCACAGAATGTAAGGTCTCGGGTCTTATCGGATCCTTATTGGGTTTTGTAGAGGTTTGGGTGTGGTTGACGACAATGGATATTGTCGTTGACTTGGGGTTGACGGCCACGGGCTAGCTGTTGACTAGGTGTTGGCGTCCATCGTTGTAAACGTTTGCTGTTAGTTCTGGAGGGTTCCTGCGATGAACTTAACGGCAAGCGGTCTGGACGTTGACCCATTGGCGGTTCAAATAGGCGGCAAGGTATGTGGACGTCTATTTGTGGCTCCTATAGAATAGGGCAGCCCGTAAGCAGCAACTTCCTTTTCTTTCCTTCTCTTTCCCTCCACTTCTACCTTTGTTTAATTCCACCACTTCCGACGGCTGACGGGAACTCGTGGAAGAACCTGGTACGTGTGGCGGTGTTAGATTGGGCGTGAAACGCGAAGATTTGTTGTGATTCACGCGGAGACTCTGGGGGGTTCCGGCGTGATTGGTGGCTGTTTAGGTGTTTTTGAGGCGTTCTGAGGTAGGGACTTAACCCCTTAAACCCTCCTTAACAGATCAGCATGCTTAATTGTTGTAGATTAGTATGCTAATCGCATTTTAGGGTTGGGTTATGCCATGCCGGGATTTTGGGTGTTTTGGGCGATCCAAGTGTTGGATCGTAGATTTCCGGAGTTCTGGTAGTGTTAGAGGATGAGAGGAGGTGTTTCCCTCCATCAACTTGTGATCGTTGGGCGGTTTTGCCTAGTTGGACTGATCTGGTGCCGTTCTGGGCTCAGAATATTGAGGATATTAACGTCCACATCTGTTGACGTTAAGATCTTCAATATGTATACTAACGACAGGATCTATAGCCGTTAACCGGACGTTGGCGGCAGTGGGTGTGTCGTTTATGTTATTATTAGCGGCAATCGATGATGTCGTTTATCCGATAACCCAGTGGGCCTTCAGTCATGTGTTGTGTCCAGTGACGTGACACGAGGTGTCCGTCTGTTGAATGGTGTTTCGGACGTTGAGAATGTTACCGTCCGTACTCGCGTGGAGTTTCCGTGCCTCTGTTTCTGTTGTCACCTGGACATAGAGCGACGCTCCGTCTAGATGACTGGTGTGTGGGGGTCCTCCGCCGGTGAGCCAGGACATTGAGAGCGTCTCCATTCTGTGCGTACTCCTTGTGGTGGTTTTGAGCCGGTCTCCGTGGAGCCCCTTCTCTACCGCTAGGGTCAGGCGTAGGGGAAAAACTGGCCGTGGACCAGACGCGAGAGAGAGCGTCTGTAGTGTGCACACGTGGCTGGGGTTGAGAGACTCTGTGGTGACGGATGTCGAGCCACAGACCCTAGCTGAGTCCTACTTACTATGTGTGTCAGGTGTGTTACTGAGCCGCGGGGTTTACAGTTTTTGCAGCGCACTCCTGTCAAGGAGATGCGTAGTCTTCGTTGGTTTAGTTTGTGGTGCGACGTGTATTTACTTTCTATTTTACTTTCCGCACTTTAGTATTATTGTCGGTAGGGGTACTTTTCCCTACTGGGTCTCTCTTTTCTTGAGACTCACTCCCCTCCCTTTCAGGTGGGTCGTCGTCGACTCCGTTCCAGGCTTGTCTAGCCACTCCGGTGCTGGTGTGCCCTAGTTGCTGTGAGTAGTATTTTGTTGTACTCCTGTACTCTGTACTTGATGTGAACTTTGAGTTGTACTTATTTTGTTCTATATATAGTGAAATTTACAGCTTTGCATGGTGTGTATCTTCTTATATAGTCTCCTCGAACGTTCTCTTTCTACCCTTCCGAGCTTGTCTCATGGGTTAGCGGGTCAGAATTCGGGTTACTGGTCATTTACTGGTAATGCGGATTCTGGGTCATTACAGTTGGTATCAGAGACTGGTCTGATGAGATATATAAGGAAATGCCCATCATGTTAACTCAGAGTACACGAAGAGTACAGTAGCAGCTAATTAGCCCGGAGTTAGTTAGGTATTTATGTGTGTATATGTTTTTGCTCTGTGTATAGTGTTATGGCGCCTAGGCGACGTCCTAGAGACGGAGTGGCTGAGCAGGCGACTCGTCACGAAGTGGAGATGCCCTGCCACCTCAGCAAACGCAGCCTTTGCCACAGGATGCACACAGTGGCATTGTTCCGCCGCCACCTCCTCCTCAGGCAACTCAGGGATTAGACTTGACCCGATTTCGTGAGGAGATGGCTCAGTTTGTAGCTCAGCACCACGATGCACCGATACCCCATGGTGGTACTGGGAGGGTATTGAGGGAGTTCTTACAATTTCAGCCTCCCCAGTTTTTGGGCCAGCCTGATCTAGATGCAGCACGCGCGTGGTTGGATGCAGTGGAGCGAACTTTCCGTTCCATGGAGTGTGTTTCCGAGGAGCGAGTGTTGTTAGCTAGTTACCAGTTGCAGGCGCAGGCGTTGACTTGGTGGTCTTCTGAGTGGGAGACTACTTTTCAGTCTCACCCACTTAGACAGATTCCGTGGCAGGAGTTTGTTGTTTCTTTTGAGAGGGCCTTCTGTCCTACTTACGTCCGGACGGAGAGATTGTACCAGTTTCTGGACTTGCAGCAGAGGGACTCTACAGTGGTGCAGTACAAGGCCAGATTTGTGGAGCTAGGGCGTTATGCTCAGCAAATTATGGCAAATGAGATTCTGAGGACTCAGCAGTTTGTGAGGGGCTTGAGGCCAGAGCTCAGGCAGGCGCTGATAGTTGCGCGTGTCACAGACTTGGACGCGGCTTATCAGACAGCGGCAGCGCTGGAGGCTGACACCTTACGAACCCGTGTTCGGAGCGCAGAGGTTCAGACACAGGTAGTTCTGACTCAGCCACAGCAGCAGCAGGGTAGTGTGCAGATGACTCCGAAGGCCACGACTTCCTACGAGTCCACTTATGCTGGGACGACGGCGAAGTCAGGATCTCGGAGGAAGTTTCGGCGTGACAGGAGACAGGCGGAGCAGAGGCAGCAGTCTGTTGGGAGTGTTCAGCAGCCGGCAGGACAGCCTTCGCAGCAGGTGCAATGTTCTTTTGCTGGACAGTGTTACCGGTGTGACCAGTTGGGTCACATGGTGCGAGATTGCCCTTTGTTACCTCGTGCGCCACAGCAGCAGACCCAGTCACAGCCCGAGTGCAGCAGCAGCAGCAGGCTCCGTGCAGCAGCGTCAGCAGGTCGGAGGTTCTGGTGGGTCGAGAGCTAGAGGTCGTGTTACTCACTTGACCCGTGCAGACGCGGAGGCAGCTCAGCTAGTGGAAGGTACTGTTACAGTTTTTGGTTTTAATGCTAGAGTTTGTTTGATTCCGGTGCCTCTCACTCTTTTGTATCTGAGGAGTTTTTGGACTCCCTTGGAGAGTGAGTACGGAGAGTCCGTTGAGCTAGCAGTGGAGTTGCCGACAGGGGACTTTGTCCTTACGTCTTACTGTCTCGAGGAGGTACCAGTGCAGTTGCAGGATCAGTGGTTGTCTGCTCGCTTGTTTGCTTTGCAGTTGCAGGATTATGATGTGATTTTGGGTATGGACTAGTTAGAACGGTATGGTGTGGTGATGGATTGCCAGAAGAAGAGGGTGCACTTGCGGATACCTGGGGAAGCGGCATTCTACTTCCACGGTATCGTACCTCTTACTTCTCGCTTCTTAGTTTTGCTTTGAGGGCAGGGAGATTACTTGCTTCTGGTTGTCAGGGTTTCCTAGTTTCTGCAGTGACCCTTGACTAGGTTGCCTCGAGAGTGGGGGACATTCCTATAGTGTGTGAGTTTCCGGATGTTTTTCCAGATGAGTTACCTGGTCTACCACCAGAGAGAGAGATTGAGTTTACTGTTGAGTTGGTTCCAGGCACTGCACCGTTTGCTCAGGCACCGTACCATATGGCACCAGCAGAGTTGAGAAAGCTGAAGAGACAGCTTGAGGAGCTGTTGAGGAAGGGCTATATTCGTCCTAGCTTTTCTCCTTGGGGATCACCTGTTTTGTTTGTCCGGAAGAAGGATGGTAGCCTGAGGTTGTGTATTGATTACAGAAAGATGAACCAAGTGACCATCAAGAATAGGTATCCATTGCCTAGAATTGACGATCTCTTTGATCAGCTTCAGTCTGCTCATGTCTTTTCGAAGATTGATTTAAGGTCGGGCTACTATCAGTTGCGGATTATAGACTCTGATATTGAGAGGACTGCTTTTCGGACCAGGTATGGTCATTTTGAGTTTTTGGTGATGTCGTTTGGGCTTACCAATGCTCCAGCAGCCTTTATGGATCTGATGCACGGGTGTTCCACCAGTTTTTGGACCGGTTTGTCGTAGTGTTTGTTGACGACATTCTGTTGTACTCCTTTTCAGAGGAAGAGCACGCCGAGCACCTGAGGATCGTGTTGCAGACTTTGCGAGAGCACCAGTTGTATGCCAAACTTAGTAAGTGTGAGTTTTGGCTACAGCAGGTTCACTTTTGGGACACGTGATCTCAGGTGAGGGAGTTTCTGTGGATCCAGCAAAGGTCGAGGCAGTTTTGCAGTGGGAGATCCCCAGATCTGTGTCAGAGATTCGTAGCTTTTTGGGCTTGGCAGGTTACTACCGCAGGTTTGTTCGGGACTTTTTGCAGGTTGCTGCACCCTTGACTCGGTTGACGAGAAAAGGTGTTCCGTTTGTGTGGTCGGAGCAGTGTGAGCAAAGCTTCATAGAGTTGAAGCGACTGCTTACGTCAGCGCCAGTCCTTGTGTTGCCTTCAGGTGAGGAGAGTTTTGAGGTTTGCACAGACGCTTCGGGTGTAGGTCTGGGTGCGGTCTTGATGCACCACGAGGAGAGTTACCCGACCCATGACCTAGAGCTTGTAGCTGTGGTGTTTTCTTTGAGGATTTGGCGTCATTACTTATACGGAGTGAGTTTTGTAGTCCGTACCGACCACCAGAGTTTGAGATATGTGTTTTCTTAGAGGGATCTGAATATGAGGTAGCGTCGTTGGATGGATTATTTAAAGGACTATGATTTCAGCATTGAGTATCAGCCTGGAAAGGAGAATGTAGTCACAGATGCTTTGAGTAGAAAAGCACAGGTGGGTCATCTGATGCTGAGGGAGTGGCAATTGGGGCAGTCTGCGGTAGAGGGGTCCTTCAGAGTTTCATCCAGATGTCGGATGTGTGGTTTGGCAGTTTGTTGGCGGGTCCCGCCGTTGTGAGACAGGTTGTTGAGTCTCAGCGAGCAGATCCCGAGTTGCATAGAGTGTTGCTTCTTCCATAAGTTGAGCTTCATGAAGACGGGACTGTTAGGTTCGGGACAGACTCTATGTTGCAGTTGAGGAGTCTGTCAAGAGAGCTATGTTGCAGGAGGCACATGGTTCCAGGTACTCGATTCATCCAGGGTCAACGAAGATGTATCACAGGTTGAGACGTCAGTTTGGTGGCCAGGGATGAAGAGAGACATAGCAACTTTTGTTGCTAGGTGTTTGGTCTGCCAGCAGGTGAAGGCTGAACACCAGCGTCCAGGAGGACTTGTGCAGCCGTTAGAGATTCCGGTGTGGAAGTGGGACCATGTGACGACTGACTTTGTTTGTGGTTTGCCGAGGACAGCTGGAGGTTTTGACAGCATTTGGATCCTGGTGGACAGATTGACGAAGACTGCCAGATTCTTGCATGTCAGGACTAGTTGGGGTGTGAGTAGGTTGGCCACGTTGTACGTGGAGCGGATTGTTCCTTTGCATGGAGTGTCGATCTCTATTGTGTCAGATAGGGATCCTCGCTTCGCTTCTGGGTTCTGGCGCAGTTTCCAGAGAGCTTTGGGGACAGAGTGGCTTTTAGTTCCGCCTACCACCCACAGTCAGACGGTCAGTCAGAGCGGACTATCCAGACCTTGGAGGACATGCTTAGAGCTGGTTGCTTGGAGTGGCAGGGATCGTGGACAGCTCACTTGCCATTAGTTGAGTTTGCATATAATAACAGCTATCACTCCAGTGTCGGTATGACACCCTATGAGGCTTTACACAGACGACCGTGTCGCACTCCTCTAGACTGGTTCAAGGTTGGCAAACGGATTGTCACGGGACCAGAGTTAGTACAGCAGGCAGTTGAGGTAGTTCAGATTGTGAGGCAGAGGCTTCAGTCAGCGCAGAGTCGGTAGAACAGTTATGCAGATCAGCGCAGACGACCGCTCGAGTTTCAGGTAGGAGACCAGGTGTTTATCCGTGTGTCTCCTATGAAGGGAGTGGTGAGGTTTGGTAGGCGTTGAAACTTGAGTCCCTGCTTTATTGGACCCTTCACCATTACTCAGCGTGTCGGAGATTTAGCATACAGACTTCAGCTTCCGTCAGAGTTGGCAGCAGTTCATGACGTGTTCCATGTGTCGATGCTTCGGAGGTACTTTTCTAACGAGTCTCACGTTCTCCCGAGCACAGAGTGGTCTGAGGTGACTCCAGTGTTGACAGTACCAGAGTTTCCGTTGCACATTGAGGATCGCCGGGTTCAGAGGTTGAGGAACAAGGCAATCCCATTAGTTCGTGTTGCGTGGCAGCGGCACTCAGGGGGTGAGTCGACGTGGGAACGAGAGGATGAGATGTGCGAGCAGTTTCCGTACCTCTTTGGTAAGTCTTCTTCCTTTATGTTGTTTGAATTTCGGGGGCGAATTCCTTAAGAGGGGAGGGCTGTAAGGTCTCGGGTCTTATCGGATCCTTATTGGGTTTTGTAGAGGTTTGGGTGTGTTGACGACAATGGATATTGTCGTTGACTTGGGGTTGACGGCATGGGCTAGCCGTTGACTAGGTGTTGGCGTCCATCGTTGTAGACATTTGCTGTTAGTTCTGGAGGGTTCCTGCGATGAACTTAACGGAAAGCAGGTGGACATCGACCCATTGGCGGTTCAAATAGGCGGCAAGGTATGTGGACGTCTATTTGTGGCTCCTGTAGAAATAGGGCAGCCCGTGAGCAGCAACTTTCCTTTTCTTTCCTTCTCTTTCCCTCCACTTCTACCTTTGTTTAATTCCACAACTTCCGACGGCTGACGGGAATGTTGGGTTGAATGTATATTCATATCATTTCCCTCCTATTTGAAGATGACAAGAGGTGATTTTAAAGCAATTTAAATGAAACATGTCAAAAACATCATACATGAAGTCAATGTTCTAAAAGCATGTTTCAAATCACATTTATCATTTATGGTCATGATAAATTATTTTACTAATGATATATGTGTTTATCTTCAGGTACAAACACTTTTTGTAAAAGTGTGTCGACACAGTCAGAAAGCAGGTCGACACGAGTTGCAGATTCAGGAATAAGGGACAGCAGGTCGACACACTCTCAGAGCAGGTCAACACTGGACCCAGTTCCTAGAACAGCCAGTTTGCAGAATTGAGACAGCAGGTCAACACACTCTCAGAGCAGGTCGACACTAGACCTTGTTCCCAGAACATCCTGTTCTCAATTTGGGACAGTGTGTCGACCTCACCACCAGGGCAGGTCGACACACTACGGAAAGTTTGCAACTGAAGATGGATGTTTGCCACGTGTCAGCCTAGGGCGATGGGGTATCAACCTAGAATCGTGTGCCCTTGTACCCAAAGGGTATCCTTGGAATCCTTTGAGTATAAAGGTCCCTAATCGGCCCCCCCATCACATCAAGTGAGACCCAACTAACTCTAAGAGCCTCCAGAAAGTTTCCTGGCGGCTACAAGAGGTCGTCTCCCTTCTCTGCTTTCGTGGTGCTTCCAGAAGACCAATTCTCAACAATTCAAGTGTGAGAATTGGAGTGTGATCCCTGTAGAAACCTCTGAAGCATCCCAAGGAAGCAGATCAAGTAGAAGCCTTCGTTGGAGAAGAACTCAAGGAAGATCCAACAATTCTAAAGTGCAGAGCATCGGTTTTGGACTTCAAGATTGCAAGCCTCTTCCCAATCCAAGCTTCTACAAGGGAGTACACTTGAAGAACGAAGTTATTTAATACAATCATTGTACTTCTGTTCTTCTGAGATATCTTTTGAGATTATGCAAGTGCTTCTGCATAGCTCTCATTAGTGCTCTAATTTTCGACTAGATCTGTTGCTAGAAGGTCTATGTCTTGAGTTGGTGTCTAGCAAGTCTTATGTGAGCATTGTGCTCAAGTTCTGTGAGCATTGTGCTCAGGTTGTGTGAGCCGTTGTGCTCAGTTTGAGTTGTCTAACTCAAGGTTGTGTTGAGCAGTCTTGCTCAGTTGTTCTAGAGTAGTCTTGCTCTAGAAGTTGTGTGAGTTGTAAGCTCTCAAGTGTTGGAGTTGTCAGGCTCCAGTGGGTGTGTTACCCAGGTGTTTTAGTGAATCCTCACAGGGTGTGAGGGGTGGATGTAGGAATCACTTGGGTGATTTCCGAACCACCTAAAAATCTTGTGCTTTTGTCTAATTGTGGTTTGATCATTTCATCCGTTAGATGCTTGCATAGGATCGGTTAATATTCACTTAATCAACTTGTTTCACATCTATTTACCAACTCACTCAAATCTCATCAGATCTGTGGTTTTTCACTAATAAAATTACCTCTGATTCAAAAGTGTTTTTAAACTGTATAAGCTTCCGCAAAAAGTGGCTTAGATCTATTCATCCCCCCCCTTCTAGATTTTTCCACACCTTCACTTCGATCCTTCAATTGGTATCAGAGCGGGTTACTTTGATCTGATTTGATCTGAGCAGTTTTTGTTTCTGAGTGTTGTGTGTTTGAGTGTTTGCCTGTTTGTTTGCTAAGCATTTTCTTTCTGCTTTAGAGTCATGGATTCCAATGGTTTCATAGCTGAGGGTCATTCCATAATAGGCCACCATTCTTTAATGGGACGGACTATTCTTACTGGAAAAACAGAATGCAAGTTTTTTTAAGGGCCCAGAACTATGAAATTTGGAAAGTGGTTGAGGCTGGTCCCTATGAAAACCAGGGTGAGGAAGAAACCTGGACTAGGGACAAATAAGAAGAGCTACATGAATTATAGTGCCATGAACATGATTAAATGTGCTGTTCATCCCAAGGAGTATTCGAGAATCTCAATGTGCAAATCTGCCAAAGAGATGTGGGATAAACTCGAATTACTCTATGAGGGAACATCACAAGTAAAGGAGACTAAGGCAAATATTCTAGTTTCAGAATATGAACTTTTTATGATGAAGTCTAACGAAAATATTTCTGAAATGTTTGCCAGGTTCATGGTGATTGTGAATGGATTAAAGGCCTTAGGTAAGGACTATACAGATGCAGACATGGTAAGAAAAATCTTACGTTCACTTTCTTCAATTTGGCATACAAAGGCCACTGTCATTGAAGATTCAAAAGATCTGTCCAAAATCTCTTTGGATGAATTGATTGGATCCTTAATGACATATGAAATCAACTTAAAAAGAAATGAAGAACACATAATTAAGACCAAGCCTATGGCACTTAAGGCCTCTTCAAGCAATAAAGATAAAAGTCTGGAAAAGACAAGTTATGAGGATGAAATTGCCCTCATGACCAGGCAATTCAGAAAATTCTTGAAATACAGAAAAGGAAAAATGTCTGGGAAAAAGAAGTTTTTCTCAGGGAAGAAAAACATTTCCTCTTCTAATTTCAACAAGAATCACAAATCTGACGAAAATATTGTCTGTTACAGGTGCAACAACCAGGACACATGAAGGGAGAGTGTCCTGAGAACAAGAAGGAAAAGCACAAGAAATTCCAGAATTTAAGAAGCCAAAGGCCATGGTAGCCACTTGGTCTGATGAGGACTCAAGTGAAGAAGAAGAAGACAAGAAATCCTCAAGTTCAGAAAGTGAGGAAATATGCTTCATGGCAAACAGTTCAGATGGAAAGGTAAGCACCTCTTTTGAAGATTTCTCTGTGAAGATTGGCAGGATGTTAATGCTGAGCTAGTTGATAATATTCTGAAATGAGAAAAGAAAACAAACACATCAAAAAGAAAATTGAAAACCTTTATCATAACCAATCTTCAAACAACAGAACTTGTGAGCTAGAAAATGAGATAACAGAATTAAATGAAGAAAAAGAAAATCTCATGAATTTTATTGATGAACTAAAACTTGCCTCTCAAAAGGCCTCCCAAGAATTCAAAGACTTAACTGAAAAGCTGGAAATTGGAAAACAAGAAAAATAACAGAAAATTGAAGAAATTGAAACTCTTAAAAACCAGCTAAAAGAAAGGGATGAAGTTATCCAAACCTTCACAAAAGGTAAAGATAACTTAGAGGCACTGCTAGGAACCACCATGACAACCACCTCTCATGGATTAGGATACAACAAAAAGAAACCCATGAAAGACAAATCTGGTGACAAAAAGGGCAAAGCACCACTAATTAAATTTGTCAAGGGTCCTAATCTTGAGAACACAGAAATTCAACAAACAGCAAACAAAACCTTAAACAAAACACAAAACAAAGCAAAAACTCAAAAACAAAAGAAGACAATCAGGTCGACACAGTCCCCTGACAGGTCGACACCAGTCCACAAGAAAAAGACTTCTGTGGTTTCTGTGTCGACACCAGTCATGGAGAGGTCGACCTGCTCAACATCAAAAGCTGCAAACAACTCAACCAAAAATTCAAATAAAAATTTGACAAAAGAAAAAGTCAATAGAAATAATTCATGAAAAACCTTGGACCTCCAAGACAACATTTCAAGATGAATGAACCAATCCTTGGAGCCAATGGTATGACAACCCCTGTTGGTATCATCCTCAATTCTTTCATCCAAACCTTTGGATGTACCAACAAAATCCATGGTTTCCACCTCCTAATCTGAACTCCAATTTTCAAATGAAAAACTCCCCTCCTACCAAAAACAAAAATCTTGGTGCTTTCATTCCTAAAAGGAAGAACAAACAGAAAAAGGCTGAAAACACCAATGTGACAAAACAAAAATAAAAAACAACTCAAATTTGGGTGAGAAAGGATTTGATGACAATGCTCAATTATTCTGATGGTCCCAACTCTGTTTGGGTACCAAAATCTTCTCTCCACTGATCTTTTTGCAGGAAGGTCGTGCACCCAACACCAATGTATGGTTTCTTGACAGTGGGTGTTCACGACACATGACGGGAGACAGAGCCAAATTCTCATTCCTGCTTGAAAATGAGGGAGGGTCAGTTACATTTGGAGGTAAAAATAAAGGAAAGATCATTGGATCTGGAAAGGTTGGTCAAACTTCTTCAAACTCAGTAGATAATATTTTATTAGTTGATGGTCTTGATTATAATTTGCTCAGTATCAGCCAACTATGTGACAAAGGTCACAAAGTTGTGTTTGAATCTGATTTTTGTAAGATAATTGATTCATCAACTGATAAAATCAAATTCTTTGGAAAAAGAGAAAACAATGTCTACATGATCAACCTTATAAAAACTTTTCTGAAAATCTTTGCTTTGTTGCAAATAAAGATGAAATTGCATGGACTTGGCACAAAAGACTTGGCCATGCAAGTTTCAGAACATTGAATAAGTTGTTAAGACTGAACTTGTTAAGGGTCTTCCTGAATCTTTTTCTAATGTTGAAGATCAAGTTTGTGGGATATGTGCTAAAGGAAAACAAACTAGGAAATCTTTTAAAACCTTCAATGAGGTACTTACATCTAGGCCACTAGACTTCTTCACATGGACCCTTTTGGGCCAACAAGAGTTCTAAGCTTAAGTGGCAAGAGATATGGGTTTGTAATCATTGATGACTTTACTAGATTTACTTGGGTTATCTTTCTATCCCACAAAAGTGATACTTGCCTTGAATTCAGGAATTTCTGTACCACTATCTTAACAACTTATCCATATAAAATCAAAAACATTTTAACTGATCATCGGGGTGAATTTGATAACACATCCTTTTCTGATCTATGTGCTGAATTTCAAATATTTCACAAGTTTTCTTCACCTAGAACTCCATGAAGGATCGATATTAATGAATGGAAAAGATCTAGAAGGGGGGGGGGGATGAATAGATCTTAGCCACTTTTGCGGAAGCTTAAGTAATTTGAAAATTATCTAGAATCAGAGGTAATATAATCAGTGAAAGAACTACAGATCTGATTAGAATTGAGTGAGTTGAAAAACTTAGATGAATAACAAGTTGATTAAGTGAATTAAAAAAACGAATCCTATGCAAACATCTATCGGATGAATCAATCAAACCACAGAAGACAAGTGCACAAGGATTTTTTAGGTGGTTCGGAAATCACCCATGTGATTCCTACATCCACCCCTCACAACCTGTGAGGCTTCACTAACACAACTGGGTTACACACCAAGGGAGCCTGACAACTCCAACACTGGAGAGCTTACAACTCACACCACTTCTAGAGCAAGACTACTCTAGAAACACACTGAGCAAGACTACTCAAACTAACCTTGAGTTGACAACTCAAACTGAGCTCGACGGCTCACAACAAACTGAGCACAATGCTCACACAAATTGAGCACAATGCTCACAATTAAACTTGCTAGACACCAACTTAAAACTTAGATCCTCTAGCAACAGATCTAGTCTAAGTTTGAGAACTCTAAAGAGAGTTATGCAGAAGCACTTGCATAATCTCAAGAGATATCTCAAAAGAACAGAAGAAATGTAAGATTGAATTGAAAGTCTTCGTTCTTCAGTGTACTCCCTTGTAGAGACTTGAATTGGGAAGAAGAATGTGAAGCTTGAAGTCCAATTCGATGCTCTGCAATCTGAGAAGTTGGATCTTCCTCGAGTTCTCACCAAAGAAGTCTTCTACAGGATCTGCTTCCTTGGAATGCTTCAAAGGAATCTACAGGAATCAAATTCCAATTCCCACACCTTGAATTGGTGGGAATTAGTCTTCTGGAAGCAATGGAGAGCAGAGGAGGAGACACGAGCTCTTCTGGCCGCCAGGAGCTTCTTGGAGGCTCTGAGAGAGTTGGTTTCTTCTCACTCTTGAAAACAGGCCGAAGAGAACCTTTTATACCCTTAGGATTCCAAAGATACCCTTTTGGGGTACAAGGGCACGCTTTTCAAGGAAGATTCTGATCGCCCTAGAAGGACACGTGGCAGCCATCAACTTTTAAGATGAAAGTTTCCGTAGTGTGTCGACCTGCCCTGGTGGTTGTGTCGACACACTGTCCCAAAGATGGAAAAACCTGTTGTAGGAGGAAGGTCCCGTGTCGACCTGCTCTGGAGTGTTCGACCCTGCTGTCCCAATTCCTCAAACTGGCTGTTCTGGGAACTGGGTCTAGTGTCGACCTGCTCTGGGAGTGTGTCGACCTGGGTACCCTTGATCTCTTGAAAACTGCCACTCGTGTCGACACACTCTTGACATGTGTCGACACACTCTTGACATTTTTACACAATTTCCCTTTGAATCTGTGTTGATGTGTCGACACCATTGATGGGTGTGTCGACACAATCTTTTTGCATAAAAAGTTTATACCTGAAAAAATAAACCACATATATTTAGTTAAATGATTTATCATTACCATAAATGATAAATGTGGTTTGAAAAAATACTTTTTGAGCATGACTTTCAGGTATGATGCTTTTGACATGTTTTAATTAAATTGCTTTAAGAACACTTCTTGTCATCATCAAAATAGGAGGAAATGATATGAATTAGGCATTCAACCCAACAATCTCCCCCTTTTGATGATGGCAACATTAAATCCATTTTTTTCAATGGTTTTGATGAAGTGTGATTTTGAGCATTTTTGATTGTTTAAATTTTCTTTTCCCTTTTTGTTTATACTTGTCAAGGTCCTTTTGATATTGTTCATAACAATTGATGATTTGTTTGTGAGATACAATGTTACTTGAAATTAGAAATTTTGTGCACACAGATCAAACAATTGGACAAGTATTCAGACATAAAGACAAAGATTTGCATTCACATCACACTGCTTTGTATTGAAGCCAAACAACCATGTCATTTCATTTCATTCAAAACATCATTACATCATTACATCAAGATATTACATTCTTCTCCCCCTTTGACATTATCAAAACAATATTCATTAGGTAGAAGATGGAGGAGGAGGAGGAATTGGAGCAAGAAGGATCTCAATGTCTGACAATCTCTTTTCCATTGACTTCATGCTTGACTTTATCTGTTCATGGATAGTTGTCAGTCGAGTGTGAAGATAATGCTCCATTCTATCAGAATGCTCTATCAAGGTGCTCTGAGTTCTTTTTAAATCATCTGAAGCTTAACACAGGTGGAAAGGTATTTGCATTAAACCTGGTTACATAGGTCTGTTTAGGATCTGATTCATCTGCAGGGAGGCCTGTCAAAATGGAGTAGGCTTCATGTAAATCAAATTCAATTCATGGTAGTCAGCCCCCTCATCTGGCACTTTGAAAATGGAGGCAGCTACTGCAGTTGGCATGTCTATATCTATTCCCTTGACTTTGGATTCAAAACCTTCGTCTGTGCAGGTGAGGTTTTTGTAGAATTCTCTAACTAACCTTGGATAGCAGACTTGAAATTCAGATATAAAAGGTATCCAAGACTGGAAGGAGAAGTGTGTTTGAATTTCAGGAAGAGAGGCTGCGAGTTGGGTGTCTGAAAGGTCTAGTATTCTTGGCTTCAAAATCAGTTTGGCTGCACTTACTGACTTTGAGGGAATATCTTCTTGAGA
Source organism: Colocasia esculenta (assembly GCA_014218235.1). NCBI lineage: Eukaryota > Viridiplantae > Streptophyta > Magnoliopsida > Alismatales > Araceae > Colocasia > Colocasia esculenta. The sequence goes on along the minus strand of CM024763.1, from coordinate 61,723,511 downwards.
CTCAGAAGAGGAGGAAGATGATTCCTCAGGGTGTTCAGAAGGAGACCCGAATTTCTGGTCTAGGGTTTGAAACTTGTCTACCTCTGCCAGTAGAGGAGGTCCTACCTCCTTTGAAGCTCTGAGTGGTGCAGAAGAGGATCCTGGAAGCTCTGCAGGATCATTTCTTTGCTTGGTTCTCCTTTCCATCTGGGCATCGGCACTGGCTACCGGAATCGGCCTTGAAGAGGCCTGAGATCGTGCGCCACGCCGGGGACCCATCTTCCGGACCATGGTGCAGGAGGAGTAGAATTTGGAGAGGAAATAGAGGAATAGAGAGATGATGGAGGGGATGAGAGCTTGAGAGAAGTTTGAAAGGATTTCTTGCCGAAAGAAGTGGAAATGAGGCCGTCGGGTCGACCTGACTTCCAAATAGAGATGCAGTGGTGTACTGCCCCGCAGGAACAACAAGGATTTAAGGTGTACCCTAACGGGCTGAAAAAGATTTCTGGCAAGGGGTGTGTCGACACAGGAAGAGGGTGTGTCGACCTAACCCAGAAGTGTGTCGACACAGGTCACATAGTGTGTCGACACAGCCTTGAAGAAAGTTTGAATTTTGAAGAGGAAATTTTTGAGAAATTTGGGAATATCTTTAGAATGATAAGAATGAGAGGAATTATCATTTCAAGGATTTTTAAGAGGCCTAAAAATTCATTTGTTATATTTTGCAAAGATTCATCACAGTTCAAGTGTTTCACACAATTTCCAACAGGATATTAGCATTCCAAGACTTGAATCAACAAAATGATAAATTGAGGGATATAGTGTATCTAACAATCAACCAAAAACTACCATGGTTCTCAATTTTCAAGAATTAAAGATATCATCTAGACTAAATACAATTGTTTGAAAGTAAAACACAAACTTTAAGAACAACTTGATGAAGAGGAAGATGATTCTTTCTAAACAAATCTCCAATAATTTTCGTATTTTTGTTCTTTTAACAAACTATCAAATGATATAAATCTCTTTCACTCAAGTGCTAGTGTTTTTTACACACCATAGTCCCTGGATACTTAAGATTTAGTCATTGTCAAGTCTCAAAGGGGTAAATGATGACCTTTTGACATGAAAATATATGTTTTGTAGACGCCAATATTTCCATTACTCAGTCATCATCAAAAAGCATAGCACATAATTGCTTAACTTTTGAGGTTATTTCAATTTGGATCCCCTTTGAACAGAGTTAGCAATAATGCCTCATGACATACATAGCACTTCATTCATTGTGAAGTGTACAGTTTCTCAGCACAGATGCCATTGCTCTGTTGGATTTTACAAGATTTTGGAGAGTTTGTGAGATAGAATTCAAATACATCCAGTCATCAGTTGCAAACAAGGAAATGTTTTAAGTTCAAGACACATTGTATTTAGTTTAGGAAGAGATCTGAATTTTGTGGATTGAGAGACATAGTGGAAAGTTGATTAGTAAAAAATACATGTATCACTCAAGGTTCATTTTGAGACTCTAGACTTTAGAATGAGGACATCATGCAAGGAATTGATGAAATGCAAGAAGAGTGTTGAATTTTGCAAAAGAATGACTTGTGAATTTTCTAGCTCCCCCTGAGATGATGATTTCAACAATTTTTCATCAAAATAAAGATATGTAATTTTGAAATCAGAAAGAGATTTTCTTCTTGGACACCAAGAACTTTTCCTCAACAATTGTATATCCATTTCTTGGGACTTGGCGGAGACACATACTCTCGCATAGTGAAAGTGTCCAGACAAGCATAACCTGTCCTTCTCCAAGTCACCATTTGATATACCAAGAGATTTCAACACAAGAAGAGTTGAAGACTTCATTATCAAAAAAAATGGAAGTTAAAACTGTGCAAGTCTTAAAATCAGAAAAGAAATTCTCTTGAACAATAAAAGCTCCCCCTCAACTATTGCATATCAACTTCTTAGTACTTGGCGGAGACATATACTCTCGCATAGTGAAAGTGTCCAGACAAGCATAACTTGTCCTTCTCCAATCACTATTTGATATACCAAGAAGTCTCAACACAATCAGAAGTGGAGAATTTATTGTAAAAAGAAAGAATTAGAATTGAAAAAGAGAGAGATATGACAATGTAACTAGAGGAAGCAAAGAGTTATGAAATGCAAGAACTCCCCTCTTAGACAATGCATTACACTCAACCCAAACCTTGAGAGAAATCAAGAGGATGGTCGTCACAAAGACCAAGTTCTCTCCTTAAGGATGAAAATCTGTTTTCAGGAAGGGGTTTAGTGAATATGTCTGCAATTTGTTTTTCAGTTTCAATAAAGTGGAGTTCAAAAGATTTCTTTGCAACCTCATCTCTCAAGAATGATGCCTAATTTCAATGTGTTTTGTTCTGGAGTGCTGAATGGGATTTTTAGAAAGGTTGATTGCACTTGTGTTATCACATAGGATGGGTACACACCCTAAATCTTGGTTGTAATCATGAAGTTGATGTTTCACCCAGAGAATCTGAGTTCCACATCTACCTGCTGCAACATATTCAGCTTCTGCAGTTGACAGAGCTACTGAATGTTGCTTCTTAGAAGCCCAAGAGATAAGGCACCCACCTAGAAATAGACACAAGCCACTTGTGCTCTTTCTATCTAACTTACACCCAGCATAATCAGCATCACAAGGCAAACAATTCTAACTTGCAACCAGCAGGATACCAAATTCCTAAGTCACATGTTCCAACAAGATATTTAAAAATTCTTTTCACAGCAAGCATATGACTTTCTTTAGGATTAGATTGGAATCTAGCACATAAGCACACACAAAATTGAATATCAGGTCTAGAAGTTGTAAGATAGAGCAGAGAGCCAATCATACCTCTGTAGGTCTTTGGATCTACTGACTTACCAGATGGTCTTCTTCTAGCTTAGCATTTATTGCAATGGGTGTGCTTGAATGTTTAAGGTTCTGAAAGTCAAACCTTTTCAGTAGCTCCTTGACATATTTGGTTTGACTGATGAAGATTCCTTCATTGTTTGGTTAACCTGCAATCCCAAAAAGAAAGTTAAATCTCCCATTAAGCTCATTTCAAATTCATTCTTCATTTGATTTGAAAATTCAGTGCAAAGGCTTTTATTTGTTGATCCAATATTATGTCATCAACATAAATTTGGACAACAATTATTGATTTTTTACTGTTTTGGTGAACAATGTTTGATCAACATTACCTCTAGAATATCCCTTTCAAGTAAAAAGGAACTCAAACGATCATACCAAGCTCTTGGAGCTTGTTTAAGACCATAGAGTGCCTTATTAAGCTTGAAAACATGGTTAGGATATTTTTCATTTTCAAATCCTGGAGGTTGTTCAACAAAAACATTTTCCTTTATATATCCATTTAGAAAAGCACTTTTGACATCCATTTGATAGACCTTAAATTTCATGGAGGATGCAAAAGCAAGGAAAATTCTCACAGCTTCTAGTCTAGCTACAGGGGCATAAGATTCTTCAAAGTCAATTCCAAATCTTGGTTATACCCCTTTGCAACTAGCCTAGCTTGTTTCTAATTACCTGACCAGATTCATTCAATTTATTTCTGAAAACCCATCTAGTGCCAATCACTGTTTGGTCATAGTTCTAGGCACTAATTCCCATACTTGATTTCTTTCAAATTGATGAAGTTCATCATGCATAGCATCAATCAATCAGAACTGGATAAGGCTTCATCAATTGTCTTGGGTTCAATTTGGGAAATTAGAGCTAGTGAGTTTCTTCAATGCTTTGCAAAAAGGATGATCTGGTCCTAACTCTATCATTTAGGTTGCCAACTACACTGTCTAATGGGTGATCTCTTAGAAAACGAGGTTCAGAAATTACCTGTGAGAAGTGCCCACTTCGGGACAATGTTACCTGAGCCACTTGGAGATGGTGTGTTCAGGTTCTCTTCAATGATTTCAGACTCCTCAACAGTTGGTGAAGAGTCCACAATGAGGTCATCCTCTTCATTGTCTTGTTTTTCCCTGCAATATTTAGAATCATTAGTGGAAAAGGAATTTCATCAAAAATAACATGTGGAGATTCTTCAACAGTTTTGGTTTTAATATGTACACTTTGAAAGCCCTTGACACTTCTGAATAGCCAAGGAAGATGGCTTCCTGACTCTTAGCATCAAACTTGTCAAGGTTTTCTTTGTTGTTATTGTGTACAAAGCACTTGCACCCAAAGATTTTAAAATAGGAAACATTTGGCTTTTTGGTTTTCAACAATTCATAGGGGGTTTTCTTGATTTTTGGTCTGACCAATGCTCTATTGAGTATGTGGTTGCTGTGTTCACAGCTTCAGCCCAGAAGGATTTGGGCAAATTACTCTCAAGAAGCATGGTTCTAGCCATTTCCACAAGAGTTCTGTTCTTCTTCCCACAATCCATTTTGTTCTGGAGTTCTTGGTGGAAGAAAACTTGTGGAATATTTGAAATTCAGCACAAAAATCAGAAAAGGATGTGTTCTCAAATTCACCCTCATGATCAGTTAAGATGTTTTTGATTTATATGGATAAGTGGTTAAGATAGTGGTAAAGAAATTCCTGAATTCAAGGCATGCATCACTTTTGTGGGATAGAAAAATAAACCAAGTAAATCTAGTAAAATCATCAATGATTACAAATCCATATATCTTGCCACTTAAGCTTAGAACTCTTGTTGGCCCAAAAAGGTCCATGTGAAGAAGTTCTAGTGGCTTAGATGTAAGTACCTCATTGAAGGTTTTAAAAGATTTTCTTGTTTGTTTTCCTCTAGAACAGATCCCACAAACTTGATTTTCAACATTAGAGAAGGATTCAGGAAGCCCTTTAACCAAATTCAGTCTTAACAACTTATTTATTGTTCTGAAACTTGCATGGCCAAGTCTTTTGTGCCAAGTCCATGCAATTTCATTTATTTGCAACAAAACAAAGATTTTCAGAAAAGTTTTTATTAAGGTGATCATGTAGACATTGTTTTCTCTTTTTCCAAAGAATTTAATTTTATCAGTTGATGAATCAATTATTTACAAAAATCAGATTCAAACACAACTTTGTGACCTTTGTCCATAGTTGGCTAATACTGAGCAAATTATAATCAAGTCCATCAACTAACAAAACATTATCTACTGAGTTTGAAGAAGTTGACCAACCTTTCCAGATCCTATGATCTTTCCTTTATTTTTACCTTCGAATGTCACTGACCGTCCCTCCTTTCAAGCAGGAATGAGAATTTGGCTCTATCTCCTGTCATATGTCGTGAACACCCACTGTCAAGAAACCATATATTGGTGTTGGGTGCACGACCTTCCTGCAACAAGATCAGTGGAGAGAAGATTTTGGTACCCAACAGAGTTGGGACCATCAGAATGATTTAACAATACATCAAATCCTTTCTCACCCAAATTTGATTTGTTTTGACTTTTGTTTTGTTACTTTGGTGTTTTCAGCCTTTTTCTGTTTGTTCTTTCTTTTAGGAATGAAAGCACAAAATCTTTATTTTTGGTAGGAGGGGAGTTTTTCATTTGAAATTTGAGTTCAGAGAGGAGGAGGTGGAATCCATGGATTATGTTGGTACATCCAGAAGTTTGATAAGGGTATTGAGGATAATACCAACAGGGATTTTCATACCATTGGTTCCAAGGATTAATCCAATTTTCTTGAAGTGTTGTCTGGAAGTTCAAGGTTTTTCATGGATTATTTCTTTTCCCTTTTTCTTATTTCAGATTTTTATTTGAATTGGTTGAGCTGTTTATGGTTTTTAGTGTTGAGCAGGTCGACCTCTCCTGTACTGGTGTCGACACATCAGCCACAGAAGTCTTCTTCTTGTGGACTAGTGTCGACCTGTCAGGGGACTGTGTCGACCTGACAGTCTTCTTTTGTTTTTGAGTTTTTGATTTGTTTTGAACTTTGTTTGAGGTTTTGTTTGCTGTTTGTTGGATTTCAGTGTTTTCCAGATTAGGACCCTTAACAAATTTAATCAAAGGTGTTTTTCCCTTTTCTCACCAGATTTATCTTTTGTTGGTTTCTTGTTGAATCCTAATCCATGAGATGTGGTTGTCATGTTGGATCCTAGCAATGCTCTAGGTATCTTGCCTTTTGTGAAGGTTTGGATACCTTCTCCCTTTCCTTTAGCTGGTTTTTAAAAGCTTCAATTTCTTTAATTTTATGTTGTTTTCTTGTTTTCAATTTCCAGCTTTCAGTTAAATTTCTGAATTCTTGGGAGGCCTTCTGAGAGGCAAGTTTTAAATTATCAATTAGGTTCAGTAAATTTTCTTTTCTTCAAGCAATTCTGTTACTTCAGATTCCAGTTCACAGGTTCTATTGTTGAAGATTGGTTATGGTAAAGTTTCAATTTTCTTTTTGATGTGTTTGTTTTCTTTTCTCATTTCAGAGTATCTTTACTAATTCTGCATACACATCCTGCCAATCTTCAACACTATAATCTTCAAAGGAAGTATTACCTTTCCATCTGTGCTGTTGGCCATGAAGCAAACTTCCTCACTCTCTGAGCTTGAGGACTTCTTCTCTTCTTCTTCTCACTTGTGTCTTCATCAGACCAAGTGGCTACCATGGCCTTGGGCTTCTTGTATTTCTGGAATCTTTTGTGCTTTTCCTTTTTGTTCTCAGGACACTCTCCCTTCATGTGTCCTGGCTTGTTGCACCTGTAACAGATAATATTCTCATCAGGTTTATGATTCTTATTGAAATTGGAAGAGGAAATGTTCTTCTTACCTGAGGGAAATTTCTTTTCCCAGTCATTTTCCCTTTCCTATATTTCAAAAATTTCCTGAATTGTCTGGTCATGAGGGCAATCTCATCCTCATTCGACTCAGATTCTTCAGAACTTGTTTTATCCTGATTTTATCTTTGTTGCTTGAAGAGGCTTGAGTGCCATAGGCTTGGTCTTAATTAAGTGTTCTTCATTTCTTTTTAAGTTGATTTCATATGTCATTAAAGATCCAATCAATTCCAAAGAGATTTTGGACAGATCTTTTGAATCTTCAACGATAGTGGCCTTTGTATGCAAATTGAAGAGAGTGAACGCAAGATTTTTCTTACCAAGTCTGCATCAGTATACTCCTTACCCAAAGCCTTGAGTCCATTGACTATCACCATGAATCTGGCAAACATTCAGAAATAGATTCATTAGATTTCATCATAAAGAGTTCATATTCTGAAACTAAAATATTTGCCTTGGTCTCCTGACCTGAGATGTTCCCTCATAGAGTAATTCGAGTTTATCCCACATTTCTTTGGCAAATTTGCACATAGAGATTCTCGAATACTCCTTGGGATGAACAGCACATTGAATCATGTTCATGGCACTGTAATTCAATGTGGCTCTCCTTATTTGTTCCCTCGTCCAGGTTCTTTCTCACCCTGGTTTCATAGGGACCAGCCTCAACTACTTTCCAGATCTCATAGTTCTGGGCCCTAAGAATACTTGCATTTGTTCTTCCAATAAGAATAGTCCAAACCATTAAAGAATGGTGGCCTATTTATGGAATGGCCCTCAGCTATGAAACCCTTTGAGTCCATGACACTTAAGTAAATGCACAGAGAAAGAGTTAAACAAGCAAGCAAACAAACAAGCAAACAATCAAACACTCAATACTCAGAAACAAAAACTGCTCAGTTCAAATCAGATCGATGTAAACCCGCTCTGATACCAATTGAAGGATCGATATTAATGAATGGAAAAGATCTAGAAGGGGGGGGATGAATAGATCTTAGCCACTTTTGCGGAAGCTTAAGTAATTTGAAAATTATCTAGAATCAGAGGTAATATAATCAGTGAAAGAACTACAGATCTGATTAGAATTGAGTTAGTTGAAAAACTTAGATGAATAACAAGTTGATTAAGTGAATTAAAAAAACGAATCCTATGCAAACATCTATCGGATGAATCAATCAAACCATAGAAGACAAGTGCACAAGGATTTTTTAGGTGGTTCGGAAATCACCTATGTGATTCCTACATCCACCCCTCACAACCTGTGAGGCTTCACTAACACAACTGGGTTACACACCCAAGGGAGCCTGACAACTCCAACAATGGAGAGCTTACAACTCACACCACTTCTAGAGCAAGACTACTCTAGAAACACACTGAGCAAGACTACTCAAACTAACCTTGAGTTTGACAACTCAAACTGAGCTCGACGGCTCACAACAACCTGAGCACAATGCTCACACAAATTGAGCACAATGCTCACAATTAAACTTGCTAGACACCAACTTAAAACTTAGATCCTCTAGCAACAGATCTAGTCTAAGTTTGAGAACTCTAAAGAGAGTTATGCAGAAGCACTTGCATAATCTCAAGAGATATCTCAGAATAACAGAAGAAATGTAAGATTGAATTGAAAGTCTTCGTTCTTCAGTGTACCCCTTGTAGAGACTTGAATTGGGAAGAAGAATGTGAAGCTTGAAATCCAATTCGATGCTCTGCAATCTGAGAAGTTGGATCTTCCTCGAGTTCTTCACCAAAGAAGTCTTCTACAGGATCTGCTTCCTTGGAATGCTTCAAAGGAATCTATAGGAATCAAATTCCAATTCCCACACCTGAATTGGTGGGAATTAGTCTTCCGGAAGCAATTGGAGAGCAGAGGAGGAGACACGAGCTCTTTTGGCCGCCAGGAGCTTCTTGGAGGCTATGAGAGAGTTGGTTTCTTCTCACTCTTGAAAACAGGCCGAAGAGAACCTTTTATACCCTTAGGATTCCAAAGATACCCTTTGGGGTACAAGGGCACACTTTTCAAGGAAGATTCTGATCGCCCTAGAAGGACACGTGGCAGCCATCAACTTTTAAGATGAAAAGTTTCCGTAGTGTGTCGACCTGCCCTGGTGGTTGTGTCGACACACTGTCCAAAAGATGGAAAAACCTGTTCTGGGAGGAAGGTCCCGTGTCGACCTGCTCTTGAGTGTGTCGACCTGCTGTCCCAATTCCTCAAACTGGCTGTTCTGGGAACTGGGTCTAGTGTCGACCTGCTCTAGGAGTGTGTCGACCTGGGTACCCTTGATCTCGGGAAAATGCCACTCGTGTCGACACACTCTTGACATGTGTCGACACACTCTTGACATTTTTACACAATTTCCCTTTGAATCTGTGTTGATGTGTCGACACCATTGATGGGTGTGTCGACACATCTTTTGCATAAAAAGTTTGTACCTGAAAAAAAAACACATATATCATTAGTTAATGATTTATCATTACCATTAATGATAAATGTGGTTTGAAAAAATACTTTTTGAGCATGACTTTCAGGTATGATGCTTTGACATGTTTAATTAAATTGCTTTAAGAAAACTTCTTGTCATCATCAAAATAGGAGGGAAATGATATGAATTAGGCATTCAACCCAACACTCCAGAACAAAATGTAGTTGTGGAAAGAAAGAATAGAACTCTTGTGGAAATGGCTAGATCCATGCTCTAGGAAGTAAGTAATCTGCCCAAATCCTTCTGGGCAGAAGCTGTTAACACAGCCAATCATATCTAAATAGAGCTTGATCAGACCAAAGATCAGAAAAAACCCCCTATGAATTATTGAAAAACAAAAAGCCAAATGTTTCCTATTTTAAATCTTTGGGTGCAAATGCTATGTACACAATAATAATAAAGAAATCTTGACAATTTGATGCCAAGAGTCGGGAAGCATCTTCCTTGGCTATTCAAAAGTGTCAAGAGCTTTCAGAGTGTACATCTGAAAAACAAAACTGTTAAAGAGTCTCCTCATATATTTGATGAAAATTCCTTTTCAACTAACAATTCTAAATCTTGCAGGGAAAGACAAGACACTGAAGAGGATGAATTTATTGTGGACTCTTCACCAACTGTGAGGAGTCTGAAAACATTGAAGAGAACCTGAACACACCATCTCCAAATGTCTCAGGTAACATTGTCCCAGAAGGGGGTATTTCTCAACAGGTAATTTCTGACCATAGGTTTTTGAGAGATCACCCATTAGACAATGTGGTTGGCAATGTCCTGATAGTGTAAGGACTAGATCATCTTTTTGCATAATATTGAAGAAGACCACTAGCTCTAATTTCCCAAATGAACCAAAGACAATTGATGAAGCCTTATCAAGTTCTGATTAGATTAATGCCATGCATGATGAACTTCATCAATTGAAAGAAATCAAGTATGGGAATTAGTACCTAGACCTAGTGACCAAACAATCATTGGTACTAGATGGGTCTTCAGAAATAAGTTGAATAAAAATGGTCAAGTCATTAGAAATAAAGCTAGGCTAGTTGCAAAGGGGTACAATCAGAATTTGGAATTGATTTTGAAGAATCATATGCCCCTGTAGCTAGACTAGAAGCAGTTAGAATTTTCTTGCTTTTGCATCCTCCATGAATTTCAAAGTTTATCAAATGGATGTCAAAAGTGCATTCTTAAATGGATATATAAAGGAAAAGTTTTTGTTGAAAACCCTCCTGGATATGAAAATGAAAATATCCTAACCATGTTTTCAAGCTTAATAAGGCTCTCTATGGTCTCAAGCAATCTCCAAGAGCTTGGTATGACCAGTTGAGTTCCTTTTTACTTGAAAAATGATATTCTAGAGGTAATGTTGATCAAACATTGTTCACAAAAATAGTTAAAAATCAAATAATTGTAGTCCAAATTTATGTTGATGACATAATATTGGGATCAACCAATAAAGGCCTTTGCACTGAATTTTCAAATCAAATGAAGAATGAATTTGAAATGAGCTTAATGGGAGATTTAACATTCTTTTTGGGATTACAGGTTAACCAAACACATGAAGGAATCTTCATTAGTCAAACCAAATATGTCAAGGAGCTATTAAAGAGGTTTGACTTTCAGAACCTTAAGCACTCAAGCACACCAATTGCAATTAATGCTAAACTAGAAGAAGATCCATCTGGTAAGTTAGTAGATCCAATGACCTACAGAGGTATGATTGGCTCTCTGCTCTATCTTACAACTTCTAGACCTGATATTCAGTTTTGTGTGTGTTTATGTGCTAGATTCCAATCTAATCCTAAAGAAAGTCACATGCTTGCTGTTAAACGAATCTTCAAATATCTTGTTGGAACATGTGACTTAGGTATTTGGTATCCTGCTGGTTGCAAGTTAGATCTGTTTGCCTATTGTGATGCTGATTATGCTGGGTGTAAATTAGATAGAAAAAGCACAAGTGGCTTGTGTCTATTTCTAGGTGGGTGCCTTATCTCTTGGGCTTCTAAGAAGCAACATTCAGTTGCTCTGTCAACTGCAGAAGCTGAATATGTTGCAGCAGGTAGATGTGGAACTCATATTCTCTGGGTGAAACATCAATTTCTTGATTACAACCAAGATTTAGGGTGTGTACCCATCCTATGTGATAACACTAGTGCCATAAATTTATCTAAAAACCCCATTCAGCACTCCAGAACAAAACACATTGAAATTAGACATCATTTCTTGAGAGATGAAGTTGCCAAGAAATCCTTTGAACTCCACTTCATTGAAACTGAAAAACAAATTGCAGACATATTCACTAAATCCTTCCTGAAAACAGATTTTCATCTTTAAGGAGAGAACTTGGTATTTGTAAAGTCCACCTTCATGATCTCTCTCAGGTTTTGGTTGAGTGTAATGCATTGTCTAAGGGGAGTTCTTTGCATCTCATAATTCTTTGCTTCCTGAGTTACATTGTTCATATCTCTCTCACTTTCAATTTTATTTCCCTTTTACAATAATTCTCCAACTCTTATTGTGTTGAAATTCCTGGTATATCAAATGGTGATTTGGAGAAGGACAAGCTATGCCTGTGGACACTTTCACTATGCGAGAGTATATGTCTCCGCCAAGTACTAAGAAATGATATGCAATTGTGAGGGGGAGCTTCTATTGTTCAAAGAGGATACTTTTTCTGATTTCAAAATCTTGCCTATTTCAATTCCATTTCTTTTTGATAATGAATTCTTCAACTCTTATTGTATTGAAATTTCTTGGTATATCAAATAGTGTTTGGAGAAGGACAAGTCGGCTTGTCTGGAAACCTTTCATTATGCGTGAGTATATGACTCCGCCAAGTACCAAGAAATGAATATGCAATTATTGAGGGGGAGTCTTTGTTGTCCAAGAAGAAAGCTTTTCTGATTTCAAAATTTACATATCTTATTTTGATGAAAAGTGATTGAAATCATCATCTCAGGGAGAGCTAGAAAATTCACAAGTCATAACTTTGCAAAATTCAAAATTTTTCTGAATCTCATCAATTCCTTGCATGATGTCATCATTTCGAAGTCTAGAGTCTCAAAATGAACCCTGAGTGATCTATTATATTTTTTACTAATCAACTTTCAACTATATCTCTCAACCCACAGAAATTCAGATCTCTTCTAGACTAAACATCAACTTGTGCCTTGAATTTAAAACATTCCTTGTTTGCAACTGATGATAGATGTATTTGATTCTATCTCACAATCTCTCCAAAATTTTAAAATCCAACAGAGCAATGGCACTTGTGCTGAGAAAGAAACTGCACACCTTCACAATGAATGAAGTGTCATGTATGTCATGAGGCACTCTTGCTAACTCTGTTCAAAGGGGGATCAGAATAAAAAAACTCAAAACAAAAGCAAAATGTGCTAGTTTTTTGATGATGACTGAGTAACTGGAAATTTGGCGTCTACAAAACGTATTTTCATGTCAAAAGGCCATCATTTACCCCTTTGAGACTTGACAATGCCTAAATCTTAAGTTCCAGGACTATGGTGTGTAAAAAGCACTAGTACTTGAGTGAAAGAGATTTATATCATTTGATAGTTGGTTAAAGAACAAAATGTGAGAATTATTGGAGATATGTAGAAAGAATCATCTTCATTCCTCATCAAGTTGTTCTTTGAGATTGTGTTTTATTTTCAACACAATTGCATTTAGTCTAGATGACATCTTTAATTCTTAAAGTTGAGAAATATGGTAGTTTATAGTTGATTGTTAGATATATTTATCCCTCAATTTCTCATTTTGATTGATTCAAGTCTTGTAATGCTAATATCCTGTTGGAAATTGTTTGAAAAACTTGAATTGTGATGAATCTTTTGCAAAAATATAACAAATGAATTTTTAAGCCTCTTAAAAATCCTTGAACTGATAATTCCTCTCATGTTCATCATTCTAAAGATATCCCAAAATTCTCAAAAATTTCCTCTCAAAAATTCAATTTTTTTCTCTAAGGCCGTGTCGACACTAGTGTGACTCATGTCGACACACTTTCGGTCAGGGTCGAACTACCTTCATCCTGTGTCGACACTAACCCCTTTCCAGATTGTTTTTTAAACCGTTCGGGTTCATGATAAACCCTTTTTGTTCCTGCAGGGCAGTGCACCACTGCACCCCTTTTAGGCATCAGGTCGACCCGACGGCCCAATTCTCATCATTTCCGGCAAGAAACCTTCCCCATTTCTCTCTAAATCTCATCCTTCTTTCCATCACCTCTCCACTCTTCCATCCTCTACGAATTCCACTCCTTCCTTGTACCATGGTCAGGATGTTGGGTCCCCGCCGTGGCGCAAGGTCAAGGGACTCTTCAAGGCCGATTCCGGCAGACATTGCCGATGCCCAATCAGAAAGAAGATCTAAAAGAAGAAATGATCCTGCCGAGCAACCAGGATCCTCTTCAGCACCTCAAAGGGCAGCAAAGAGAGGTAGACCTTCCTCTTCAAGTAGAGGTAGTAGTCCTCCAAACCCTAGACCAGAGATTCCGGGCTCATCTTCTGAAAACCTGAGGAATCATCTTCCTCTTTTCTGAGTCTCAAGAAGATATTCCATCAGAGTCAGTCAGTGCAGCTAAGTTAATTTTGAAGCCCCGAATTCTAGACTTATCAGATGTTCAGCTAGCAGACACATTTCTAGAAATTCAGACCTATTTTCCTTTCAGTCTTGGTTGCCATTCATTTCTGAGTTTCAAATTTCTTATCCAAGACTGTTAGGGAATTTTACAAGAACCTCAAATGCACAGATGAAGGGTATGCATCCAAGGTTAAGGGAATAGCCATTGATATGCCAACTGAAAAGGCTGCCTCTATTTTCAAAGTACCAGATGAAGGAGCAGACTATCATGCCTTTGAATTTGATCTTCATGAATCCTATTCCATCTTGACAGGCCTACCTTCTAAGCATCTGATCCCAACAAACCCATGTTACAAGATTCAACACAAATTCCTTTCCCCCTGTGTGAGAATCATACACCACATTTTGACCACCATTATCACTCCTCAAGGTGGTGGAAGGGACAAGTTGACAGACATTCAGAGGTTCATTCTTTACTGCATGGTAAAAGATATCAAAATCAACCTCCATGTAATTCTATATCAAATCATATCTGAAACAACAAGGAAGGACCTCAAAAGATCTCTACCATATGCTGCACATTTGACCTCAGTGTTCCAGCACTTTGGTGTGCCCTTGGAAAATGAGAAATCCCAATCAATTCCTAAGCCCAACATCTACACATTCAAGAATATTCAAAAATTTATGGGATTTAGACTGGAGGGAAATCAAGTTAGGAGAGGGCCAGTTGTGGTTGAGGCCCCCAAGCTCAGAGGAACAGCCTCATGATCAAGGGGAACAACCCCAACCTCAGGAGGAACAGCCTCAAAATCAAGGGGACCAGCCCCAAGTTCAAGAGGACCAGCCTCCAGCTGAAGGGGACCAGCCCCAAGGTCAGGAGGATCAGCCTCCTTTGAATGAGGGTCAGCCTCAAGTCCCAACTGATGGTGACATTCCTTTTCATGCCCCTCTCTCACCTCAGTTCCCTCATTTCTCTCCACAACCCAATTTTCAAGCATCCACATCTTCTGGTGGGCCTCCTGTTCCACCAGAATTGATCTCCTTCCTGAATGATAAGTTTGAAACCTTGAACTCCTCCATCCAAACAATGTTCAGAATCATTTGAGTTGAGGATTCAAAGATTGGAGAACACTATATCTGCCAATTTATAGAACAAAAAGCTGCCTCGACTATGCAGCTCAAAGATTCAACAGATTGATTGGCACAATGGCAGATGCCTCATTACAACTGAAGGAGCATCAAGACAAGTTGGAGACAGTTCTTAAGGGAATTTTAGCAATTCCCAAGCTGATGTTTTTAACACCTCGCAGACATTACATGAGATCAGTAGCACAAGACTGTCCTTTGCTCATTTTGTGGATGATTTGAAAGCATGAGGAACTTCAATGAGCACATTGATAAACAGTTATCTGATTGACAAAGGAATTCAAGATAATGCAAAGACCTGGTTGGTCCGCTGGATCTCATCCCCTTCAAACCCATTGCAGCTGATCTAGCCAGAATACAGGCCACCTTGATAGAAAACTCAGATAGAATGGAGCACTACTTGCATACAAGACTGACATCCATTCAAGAGCAAATAAAGTCCAGCATGACTTCAATGGAGAAGAGATTGTCAGACATAGAGACCATTCTTGTTCCAATTCTCCTCCTCCTTCCATCTTCTACTTAATGTAAATCTTTATTTTGATGATGTCAAAGGGGGAGAAGAAAGAAAGTTTGTAATCTTTTGGAATGAATGTAATGTTCTCTTTTCTCCTGAATGAAATGAAAGTTTGCTTGGCTTGAATGAAATCTTCATTGTGACTCAATGAGAATGAAAATCTTTATGTGAATGTGATTGTTTGAATACTTGTCAAGTGCTTGACTTCTGTGTACAAAAATTCTCATTTCAAGTAACATTGTGTTCCATAAATACATCATCAACTGTTACTGAAAAATATCAAAAGGTCTTTGACAAGTTTAAACAAAAGAAAATAAAAATGTGAATAACAAAAATTGCTTAAAATCACACTCATCAAAACCACACTGTAATATGGATTTATTGTTGGCATCGTCAAAAAGGGGGAGATTGTTGGGTTGAATGTATATTCATATCATTTACCTCCTTTTTGATGATGACATAAGGTGATTTTAAAGCAATTTAAATGAAACATGTCAAAAACATCATACCTGAAGTCAATGTTCTAAAAGCATGTTTCAAATCACATTTATCATTTATGGTCATGATAAATTATTTTACTAATGATATATGTGTTTATTCTTCAGGTACAAACACTTTTTGTAAAAGTGTGTCGACACAGTCAGAAAGCAGGTCGACACGAGTTGCAGATTCCAGGAATAAGTGGACAGCAGGTCGACACACTCTCAGAGCAGGTCGACACTAGACCCAGTTCCCAGAACAGCCAGTTTGCAGAATTGGGACAGCAGGTCGACACACTCTCAGAGCAGGTCGACACTGGACCCAGTTCCCAGAACAGCTAGTTTGCAGAATTGGGACAGCAGGTCGACACACTCTCAGAGCAGGTCGACACTAGACCTTGTTCCCAGAACATCCTGTTCTCAATTTGGGACAGTGTGTCGACCTCACCACCAGGGCAGGCGACACACTACGGAAAGTTTGCAACTGAAGATGGATGTTTGCCACGTGTCGCCTAGGGCGATGGGGTATCAACCTAGAATCGTGTGCCCTTGTACCCAAAGGGTATCCTTGAATCCTTTGAGTATAAAAGGTCCCTAATCGGCCCCCATCACATCAAGTGAGACCCAACTAACTCTAAGAGCCTCCAGAAAGTTTCCTGGCGGCTACAAGAGGTCGTCTCCCTTCTCTGCTCTCGTGGTGCTTACAGAAGATCAATTCTCACCAATTCAAGTGTGAGAATGGAGTGTGATCCCTGTAGAAACCTCTGAAGCATCCCAAGGAAGCAGATCAAGTAGAAGCCTTCGTTGGAGAGAAGAACTCAAGGAAGATCCAACAATTCCAAAGTGCAGAGCATCGGTTTTGGACTTCAAGATTGCAAGCCTCTTCCCAATCCAAGCTTCTACAAGGGAGTACACTTGAAGAACGAAGTTATTAATACAATTCATTGTACTTCTGTTCTTCTGAGATATCTTTTGAGATTATGCAAGTGCTTCTGCATAGCTCTCATTAGTGCTCTCATTTTCGACTAGATCTGTTGCTAGAAGGTCTATGTCTGGAGTTGGTGTCTAGCAAGTCTTATGTGAGCATTGTGCTCAAGTTGTGGAGCATTGTGCTCAGGTTGTTGTGTGCCGTTGTGCTCAGTTTGAGTTGTCTAACTCAAGGTTGTGTTGAGCAGTCTTGCTCAGTTGTTCTAGAGTAGTCGGGCTCTAGAGTTGTGTGAGTTGTAAGCTCTCAAGTGTTGGAGTTGTCAGGCTCCAGTGGGTGTGTTACCCAGGTGTTTTAGTGAATCCTCAAGGGTGTGAGGGGGGGGATGTAGGAATCACTGGGTGATTTCCAAACCACCTAAAAATCCTTGTGCTTTTGTCTAATTGTGGTTTGATCATTTCATCTGTTAGATGCTTGCATAGGATCGGTTAAATTCACTTAATCAACTTGTTTCACATCTATTTTACCAATCACTCAAATCTCATCAGATATGTGGTTTTCACTTATAAAATTGCCTCTGATTCAAAAGTGTTTTTAAACTGTATAAGCTTCCGCAAAAAGTGGCTTAGATCTATTCATCACCCCCCCCCCCTTCTAGATCTTTTCCACACCTTCACTTCAATCCTTCAGGGAACTCGTGGAAGAACCTGGTACGTGTGGCGGTGTTAGATCGGGCGGGAAACACGAGATTTGTTGTGATTCACGCGGAGACTCTGGGGGGTTGCGGCGCGATTGGTGGCTGTTTAGGGTTTTGAGGCGTTCTGAGGTAGGGACGTAACCCCTTAAACCCTCCTTAACAGATCAGCATGCTTAATTGTTGTAGATTAGTATGCTAATCGCATTTTAGGGTTGGGTATGCCATGCCGGGATTTTGGGTGTTTTGGGCAATTCAAGTGTTGGATCGTAGATTTCAGAGTTCTGGTAGTGTTAGAGGATGAAGGAGGTGTTTCCCTCCATCATCTTGTGATCGTTGGCGGTTTTGCCTAGTTGGACTGATCTGGTGCCGTTCTGGGCTCAGAATATTAAGGATTTAACGTCCACATCTGTGACGTTAAGATCTTCAATATGGATATAACGACAGGATCTATAGCCGTTAACCAGATGTTGGCGGCAGTGGGTGTGCGTTTATGTTTTTATTAGCGGCAATCGATGATGCTGTTTATCTGATAACCCAGTGGGCCTTCAATCATGTGTTGTGTCCAGTGACGTGACACGAGGTGTCCGTCTGTTGAACGGTGTTTCGGACGTTGAGAATGTTACCGTCCGTACTCGTGTGGAGTTTTCGAGCCTCTGTTTCTGTTTGTCACCTGGACATAGAGCGACGCTCTGTCTAGATGTGTGGGGGTCCTCCGCCGGTGAGCCACGACGTTGAGAGCGTCTCTGTTTTGTGCGTACTCCTCATGGTGGTTTTGAGCCAGTCTCCGTGGAGCCCCTTCTCTACTGCTAGGGTCAGGCGTAGGGGAAAAACCGGTCGTGGACCAGACGCGAGAGAGAGCATCTGTAGTGTGCACACGTGGCTGGGGTTGAGAGACTATGTGGTGACGGGACGCCGAGCCACAGACCCTAGCTGAGTCCTACTTACTGTGTGTGTGAGTGTGTGTTACTGAGCCGCGGGGTTTACAGTTTTTGCAGCGCACTCCTGTCAAGGAGATGCGTAGTCGTCGTTGGTTTTAGTTTGTGGTGCGACGTGTATTTACTTTCTGTTTTTTACTTTCCGCACTTTAGTATTATGGCCGGTAGAGGTTACTTTTCCCTACTAGGTCTCTCTTTTCTTGAGACTCACTCCCCTCCCTTTCAGGTGAGTCGTCGTCGACTCCCGTTCCAGGCGAGTCTAGCCACTCCGGTGATGGTGTGCCCTAGTTGCTGTGAGTAGTATTTTTGTTGTACTCCTGTACCTTGTACTTGATGTGAACTCTGAGTTGTACTTATTTTGTTCTATATATAGTGAAATTTACAACTTTGCATGGTGTGTATCTTCTTATATAGTCTCCTCGGACGTTCTCTTTCTACCCTTCCGAACTTGTCTCGTGGTTAGCGGTCAGAATTCGGGTTACGGTCATTTACTGGTAATGCGGATTCTGGGTCGTTACACAGACCCTGTGAACGTGACGTCCCGATAGGCCTCATTCACAAGGGCCGTCGCGACAATGCCCTCTGTCGCGATCTGATCGCGATAGGGACTGTCGTCACGATCTGCTGCCCGGTTTGCTTGAGCCTGTCGTGACCCTCACATGACCCCGTCGCGACCTACCTGCTTGAACTAACAAGTCCGTCACGACTTGTACAAGAGCCTGTCGCGATCTGCCTGAACCCCGTCGCGACCCTTACAAGGGTGCGTCGCGTTCTAGCTTTCTACATAAAAACCCCAAAATTTTGATGCTTTGACTATGCACAGTGCATGTACTGTTATTTAACAGTCATACACACAGAAGATTACACTTGTTATAAATTAAACATTTATGTGTGATTAAAATACATGGACATGATCTTTTCTATCTACAATATCATGACACTTACACACACTTGAACCATCCAAATATGGCTTAATTGGCGTGAACATGTTACGTAATTTACCTGGTAATTTATGCCATTAAATTGCCTCATTCTTAAATATACTTGTGTACGTTTCTCGCGAAGTGTTGGAACACCGATACCGACGCTCCACTGTTCTAGAACTCCTCTAGAACGTCGAGCACTTGTTTCTATCTACACACTTTCTTGACTTGGACAAACTCTCCGTCGGATACTCCTTCTGCCAGACTAGTGAGTCTTTGTTCAAGGCCTCCGTAAGTCTCCTCTGTCCATGGATTCCCACATGGTCGACAAGCTGGTTCTACCCTAACACCTACTACACCCTTTAGGGGTCAATATGTGTTGCCCAGTTGACGAGCCCAGAGGGGGGTGAATGGTCTTTTAAAATATTTGATTAGTACCCATACTTAAACCATTCACACAAAGACATTCTTCGATGAAGGTTAGTAACAGTTAGTTCAAAGAGCAATCACACAAAAAAAAACAACCACACAACATAAGAATTATCCTAGTTCGGACCTCCTCTCCTTAGGATCCTACGTCCAGTCCCTGAGCAACAACTCAGGATTCCACTAACTAGGGTATAGTCCCCCTATGGACACTACAACACCCAGCTCAGTTGGTCTTCCTTCACACGAAGAGAAATTACACCACCCTGGATACCCCACCAGGTCTTCCTTCACAACAGAAGGGAACAACAACACCCTGGATACCCCACCAGGTCTTCCTTCACAACAGAAGGGAACAACAACAACAAAGGTAAGCAGTAAAAACAAGCCCCTAGATCAAGCTTCAACAAGCTAAGATCTGAAGCAAGCAGGACTGAGAGTAGATGATCTAGAAACACAGTAGACTCTCAGAACTACACGAGCTCTCTCAAGATTTTCACTACAGTGTGGAGAGCAAAGAGCAAGACAACGAGGAATGAAGTTCTTGGCTCTAGAATTCTATCAGAAGATTTGAATTGCTTGTTCTCTACGATGGTAAGTTTCTCTCTTCTTCGTATCTTTCATTTGGAGCTAATATCTTGAATTTATATCTCCAATTTGAAATGAGTCGTTGAAGTAACCGTTGTCTCTTAGTTTGGTAGACGTTAGACTGCTTGACACTTATAAGCTTCTAGTTAGCAATCTTTTATCCATTTGAGCACGCAAAGAGATAAGGTCTTCTGGCGTCTATATGGTCCAACGTTGTATGACAGAATGTCTTCAGGCCTTGCATACATTAAAGCTAGAACAATAGACCGCTAGACTATCTCTTGATGTCAGAAAATGTTGACGTGAATATTCACCAAAATAACAATGCCAATAGCTTGTTCTAAAAGATATTGACAGAATGTGCACGATAATGAAAAGATATCATCTGCATGCATGCAGAGATACGTTCTGTCTTCATTAAATGCACAGCAGTCAGACAGATAAGAGATGACTTTGACTATTCAACGCTTTAAATGATAAGATAAATATCAAGTCGATATAAACCATAAAGTCATTGTCTATATGACTTATGAAATCGTTATGATTCCAATAAGTCATTATAAAGAGCAAATTGTTGTATTCATTAAAGGAATCATTATGAATACTGAGAAA
>CM024763.1:61650103-61702350 GCA_014218235.1 Colocasia esculenta | reverse complement strand
TTTGTGGAAAATAATTGTGTCAAAGAGCTTGACATTCTGAAAGTATGTCTTCCCATTATGTACGAAGAGATGTATTAGTAAACTATATTTAGGGATATCAGTGGTTAGTTCAAAACCTAGGAAATCTAATAAGAAGCTGGTAATAAAGAGCCGATAAGTGGTGGTGGCCTAATGAAGACATCACGTTTGTTTATGAACAAATAGTCTTTGTGTTCTTTTTAATGTTCAATACCATTAAGTATTTATATAGTGCCCAAATTATTTGATATTCACGTATGCTTACTCTTCATTTATCTTTACGTCAACGCTTTATTTCACCCTTAGCTCTGGGACTCTCCATATAACGTATGTATCATATGTATGGTACTTGAACGATGTGAGGGTGTGTTGGATTTTAACTCGGGACATGACATTAATCTGTAGGAAAAATGTCTTATGAGAATCGGTCATGGATGTACTGTGGAATAGTGAATGGAGTTGTGACGAGGAGTTTAAAGACGGAGTTGACAGTTTATTGAGTTTGCATTGAGTAATTCATCAGTAGCAGTTGATCCGATGGGGTAACATCTGATGTCCGTGTTCGGCTTGTAAGAACAGAAAGTGGATATCGACATGGGATGTGCAGCATCATCTGTATACGAGAGGATTTTTGGCCATTATGAGTATGGTCGTGTCATGGTGAGTTGAATATTCAGTCGTCTGCACAGCTAATTACTTTGCCTCCACAAGTACGTACGTAGACATGGTGTCGATGCTGCTGGTCCGGAGTTCAATATTCATGAAGATCAAACAAATGAAGAAGGTGCCGAATGATACAGCTCAGAGATTTTATCAGTTACTTCGAGATGCTGATGAGCCATTATGGGATGTTGTGAGAAGCATACACGGTTGTTTGCAGTGTCGCAGCTATTGAATTTGAAATCTGAATTTCATATGAGCGAGAGTTGTTTGACCGGCTTCTCTTACTGGTCAAGAGCATGCTTCCTCAATCAGAGAGGTTACCTGCTGACTTTTACCGTGCGAAGAAGATGGTGAATGATTTGGGGCTTGGTTTTATGAAAATTGATGCATGTCCGAATCACTGTATGCTTGTACTACAAAGGATATGCAGATAAGACATCATGCTGTATTTGTAAGCATGATAGGTTCAAGCCCAAGAGAGGGGACAAGTCAAAGCAGAAGGATGTTCCGTATAAGTCATTGCGGTACTTTCCTATCACACCCAGATTGCAGCGATTGTTCATGTCTCGAGGACAGCTGGACATATGACTTGGCATGCGGAAAGAGTCCATCGCGACGAAGGTGAAATGAGTCATCCTGCCGATGGTGAAGCTTGGGTCATTTTAGCCGTACTCATCCTTACTTCTCAAGGTATCCACGCAACGTACGGCTTGGTTATGCACAGATGGTTTCAATCCTTTCGGAGGCTCGGTGGCATCTTACTCATGTTGGCCAGTATTCCTAACACCATAAACTTCCGCCAGGCATGTGCATGAAGCGTGAGAATCTATTCCTTTCATTGCTGATTCTGGGTCCCAAAAGTCCAGGAAAGAATATAGACTATATCTCAGACCGTTGATTGATGAGATGAAATTGTTATGGTCAGATGGTGTGCAGTCTTATGATGCATCCAGAAAACAGAATTTCAATCTGAAGGCTGCATTAATGTGGACAATAAGTGACTTTCCAGCCTACGGCATGTTATCTAGCTGGAGCACACATGGGAGGTTGGCATTGTCCTTATTGCATGGAGGATTCTAAATCATTTGTGTTGAAATCTGGGGGAAATCTTGTTGGTTCGATTGTCATCGGCGGTTTCTACCCAGTGACCATCCTTCCGAAAGCAAAAGGATTCTTTATGAAAAATACAACTGTGATGGAGGAGGTAGATATGGAACGGGTGTCTGGTGGAAACATGGCGAGGCGGGTCCAGAACTTACCGACTGTGAATGGATACAGATTTCACACGAGAGATTATGGAGGGAATAAGTCTACGATGAACAGCGGCGTATGTGTGAAGGGAAGTGCCTACAATGAAAATGAAATTGACTATTATGGCATTCTCGAAGAAGTCATTGAACTGCAATTTTTGGGACAAGACAACAATGTATTTCTGTTCAATTGTCATTGGTTGATCCGAATATATTCGTCATGACACAACATATGGATTAATCGATGTGAAGCATAAGTCCAAATTGAGTACATATGAGCCATTCATCCTGGCGGCACAAGCCCAACAAGTTTATTATTCAAATTATACATCCCTCAAATTAAGAGATTGGTGGGCTGCATGTAGAGTGAAATCAAGACTATTCCCTGAGTATGAGCTTCTCCCGACTGATGATGAGCTCGAAGGTGTTAATGACAACTTTTTCCAATCAGATCGGAGTGACGCACGAGAGTTCGTAGTAGCTTCTACGCAGTACAATGTTCATGATATAAATGAAACAATTTGCTTACATAAGGATAACGAACAAGAAGAAGTGGCCCAAATGTCGCTGAGCGGGAGGTGGAGTCTGATGTGGAGGAAGACTCCCAGGATGATGAGGATGAATTCCAGGATGATGATGAAGATGATGCTGAATTTAAACATGTCTTCAGCATCTGATGATGAATATAGATAATATACTGGATATTTTGTAAGAAATTGTGTTGTTGTTAATTACATGTTCATAATAAATTGCTACTTCAAATTGAGTGCTGATGACTTGCTATATCTTATTTGTATCAATAGAGATATGGTACGTGGAGGACGCAGTCGGACGGTTGCCACGTCCGTTGGCAGAGGGTCCGCGACCCCTTCCACAACAGGTATACGTATGTGTAAACACAATATTCTAGAATTTATTATTCATATTAAATGCATGAGAAACTAACGTACATACAAGAAAGCAGGACTGCCTCCCCATCCAGTCTGCCTCCAGGTCTGTGCCGGTATTCCAGCGACAGGTATATGCATATGTACACAAAAAACCATATGGGTATTATTGTTTATATTGATTTCACGAGAACTAACGTACATACATTTTGCAGGGACTGCCTCCCCATCCACGTCTGCGTCCAGGTCCGCGCCGGTCATTCCAGCGACAGGTATATGCATTTGTACTAAAAATGGATATTATTTACGTATATTAAATTAACGAGATCTAACGTACATACAATTTACAGGGACTGCCTCCCCATCCACGCCCGTCGTCCCAGCGACTGGTAAATTTCTATATTGTTGTTTATTTAAAATTCATAATTTCTAATGTGTATGAAATTTTGCAGGGACCGCCTCCCTGCCGACCATCCGAGCAGTGCCACCTTCGTCTTCTTCCTCACCACAAGGTAAACGTATGTTTCAATAGATTAGTATGTTTGGTCTCTTGCAATTTATACAATAATAGTGTACTAAATGTTTTCAACAGAGGTGGAGAGCCAGCATCCAGCAGCTGAGGAGGGGCCTCAGCTACCGGGACGACAACCATGCTGGATCTCAGGGTAAAGTTCATCATCTCAGTGTTACTGTATTTGTATTTAGGATATACATTTCATATAGAAAATAATGTGGAATTGCAGGGGGAAGATAGATCCCAGTCTTGCTTCGCTATATTACGACGCTGGTCCACGCACATATTCCACGACCAGTGGATGTATGGAGAGACTCCCGGTGCCAGGTCGGGATTTATTATTGACATGTTTACGGTATTTATTATTTTAGAAGAGTTGAGTCATTTATTCAATTATTAATTTGGTTATTGAAGAACGTTGATTAATTTTATCTTTTACTACGGAGGTTCGCGTTCACGAGACCCGAGGATCTCCCTCGAGCTCGAGCCGTTTGGGAGATTACGGCCCAGACTAATTTAAGAAAGTCGATGTGGGAGGTACGGGACAAGGCAATGAAGACCACAGGCAACCGGGATCCTATGGCTTGGGTGGATTACGGCCCTGTTTGGCTGCGGAGGGAATATTGGGAGTCCCTTTGCGAGCGTTGGGCTGCTGGACCATGGAGCAGCGGTCACAGGCGGCAATACGCAACAGAGCAACTCAACCGGAGAAGAGATGTGCATACTAGTGGGTCCGTATCTTATGCGACCCACAGTAAAAAATTGTAAGTATTTTATTGTTCGATTCATATACATATGGATTATTATTGTGAAACTAACTAATTTTGTTGAATTTTAAGCATCACAACTTGGAGCGTGCCCCTACTTTCCGCGAGTTATTTGACCGGACTCATAAGCGGAAGGGGACGGATGACTATGTTACCGAGAGTGCCCGCACGATTGCTGTAAGTCAAGCTTTAAATTATGAATTCAATTATGATATTAAAGTAATTGTTTTCAATAATTTAATTTTAAATATTTTATTGGAGACGTACGATAGAACGATGGCGGAGCGCTACGCAGAGGGCACTCCCCAGCCAGATTTGGAATGCGGACGCTTGGGTCGAGGCAGCGGGAGTGTCGAGGAAGGGTTGAGTGTATGGCTTTGGGGACAGCCTGGATACTCATCGAGTGTGTCCTCATATGCCAGTTCGATCGCTCTCCCGGTACACGCGAGTTCATCTTTGCCGCCCGTCAGTAGTGTAGAGGACATTAGAGGCATCATTCGGGAGGAGCTACGTGCAGAGCTACAGACGCAGCGGGTAGAGCTACAAACGCAGCGGGTAGAGCTACAGACGCAGTTCAGCGATAGGTTCAGCAGTTCATCTCAATAATGCAGGGAGTACGCCCCACACAGCCAGCAGCTCAGGTCAGTATTAGTATTAATTTCATGCACTTAGGATTGGGTCGGGCGTTCAGTTGACGGATCTAAAAAACAACAAATTACATATAAAGGGTTAAAACACACAACCCGGGGGTCCAAAATCCCAAATAGGGATCTGATCGGCGTGCCGTTTTCTTCGACGCGACGGGTGGGTTAAAGTGACGTGTGGGAACTGAAGGAATCCAATTTGGATCTCCGGATTGGGTTGGGCATTGAAATGATGGATCTAAAAAACACCCAAGTATATATAAAGGGTCAAAACACACAACCCGGGGGTCCAAACTCCCAAATAGGGATCGGATCGGCGTGTCGTTTTCTCCGACACGACCGGGTGGGTTAAAGTGACGTGTGGGAACTGACGGAATCCAGTTTGGATCTCTGGATTGGGTGGGCATTGAAATGACGGATCTAAAAAACACCCAAGTAATTAAAGGGTCAAAAACACAACTCGGGGGTCCAAACTCCTAAACAGGGATCGGATCGGCGTGCCGTTTTTCGACACGACCGGGGGGGTTAAAGTGACGTGTGGGAACTGACGGAATCAAATTGGATCTCCGGATGGGTTGGGCATTGAAATGACGGATCTAAAAAACACCCAAGTATATATAAAGGGTCAAAACACACAACGGGGTCCAAACTCCCAAATAGGGATCGGATCGGCGTGCCGTTTTCTCCGACACGACGGGTGGGTTAAAGTGACGTGTAGGAAATGACGGAATCCAATTTGGATCTCCGGATTGGGTTGGGCATTGAAATGACAGATCTAAAAAACACCCAAGTATATATAAAGGTCCCACACACAACCCGAGGGTCCAGACTCCCAAATAGGATCGGATCGGCGTGCCGTTTTCTCCGACACGACCAGGTGGGTTAAAGTGACGTGTGAAATGAGAATCCAATTTGGATCTCCGGATTGGGTTGGGCATTGAAATGACGGATCTAAAAAACACCCAAGTATATATAAAGGGTCAAAACACACACAACCTGGGGGTCCAAACTCTCAAATAAGGATCAGATCGATGTGTCGTTTTCTCCGACACGACGGGTGGGTTAAAGTGACGTGTGGGAACTGACGGAATCCAATTTGGATCTCCGGATTGGGTTGGGCATGAAATGACGAATCTAAAAAACACCCAAGTATATATAAAGGGTCAAAAACACAACCCGGGGGTCCAAACTCCCAAATAGGGACGGATCAGCATGCCGTTTTCTCCGACACGACCGGGTGGGTTAAAGTGACGTGTGGGAACTGACGGAATCCAATTTGGATCTCCGGATTGGGCTGGGTGAAATGACGGATCTAAAAAACACCCAAGTATATATAAAGGGTCAAAACACACAACCGGTGGTCCAAACTCCCAAATAGGGATCGGATCGGCGTGCCATTTTCTCTGACACGACCGGGTGGGTTAAAGTGACGTGTGGGAACTGACGGAATCCATTTGGATCTCCGGATTGGGTTGGGCATTGAAATGACGGATCTAAAAAACACCCAAGTATATATAACGGGTTCAAAACACACACTCGGGGTCCAAACTCCCAATAGGGATCGGATCGGCGTGCCGTTTTCTCCGACACGACCGGGTGGGTTAAAGTGACGTGGGGAACTGACGGAATCCAATTTGGATCTCCAGATTGGGTGGGCATTGAAATGACGGATCTAAAAAACACCCAAGTATATATAAAGGGTCAAAACACACAACCTGGGGGTCCAAACTCCCAAATAGGGATTGGATCGGCGTGCCGTTTTCTCTGACACGACCGGGTGGGTTAATGTGATGTGTGGGGACTGACGGAATCCAATTTGGATCTCGGATTGGGTGGGCATTGAAATGACGGATCTAAAAAACACGTAAGATATATTAAAGGGTCAAAACACACAACCCGGGGGTCCAAACTCCCAAATAGGGATTGGATCGGCGTGCCGTTTTCTCCGACACGACGGGGGGTTAATGCGATGTGTGGGAACTGACGGAATCCTATTTGGATCTCCGGATTGGGTTGGGCATTGAATGACGGATCTAAAAAACACCCAAGTATATATAAGGGTCAAAACACACAACCCGGGGGTCCAAAATCCCAAATAGGGATCGGATCGGCGTGCCGTTTTCTCCGACACGACGGGTGGATTAAAGTGACCTGTTGGAACTGACGGAATCCAATTTGGATCTCCGGATTGGTTGGGCATTGAAATGACGGATCTAAAAAACACCCAAGTATATATAAAGGGTCAAAACACACAACCCGGGGGTCCAAAACCAAATAGGGATCGGATCGGCGTGCCATTTTCTCCGACACAACCGGGTGGGTTAAAGTGACGTGTGGAAATGACGGAATCCAATTTGGATCTCAGGATTGGGTGGGCATTGAAATGACGGATCTAAAAAACAACAAAGTATATATAAAGGGTCCAAAAACACACAACCCGAGGGTCCAAACTCCCAAATAGGGATCGGACGGCGTGCCGTTTCTCGTGACACGGAACGAGGGTGGGTTAAAGTTACGTGTGGGAACTGACGGAATCCAATTTAGATCTTCGGATTGGGTTGGGAATTGAAATGACGGATCTAAAAAACACCTAAGTATATATAAAGTGTCAAAACACACAACCCGCGGGTCCAAACTCCCAAATAGGGATCGGATCGGCGTGCGTTTTCTCCGACACGACCGGGTCGGTTAAAGTGACGTGTGGGAACTGACGGAATCCAATTGGATCTCCGGATTGGGTTGGGCATTGAAATGACGGATCTAAAAATACCCAAGTATATATAAAGGGTCAAAACACACAATCCGCGGGTCCAAACTCCCAAATAGGGATCGGATCGCGGGTGCCGTTTTCTCCGACACGACCGGGTGGGTTAAAGTGACGTGTGGGAACTGACGGAATCCAATTTGGATCTCCGGATGGGTTGGACATTGAAATGACGGATCTAAAAAACACCCAAGTATATATAAAGGGTCAAACACACCAACTCGGGGGTCCCAACTCCCAAATATGGATCGGATCGGCATGCGTTTTCTCGACACGACCGGGTGGGTTAAAGTGACGTGTGGGAACCGACGGAATCCAATTTGGATCTCCAGATTGGGTGGGCATTGAAATGACGGATCTAAAAAACACCCAAGTATATATAAAGGTCAAAACACACAACCCGGGGGTCCAAACTCCCAAATAGGGATTGGATCGGCGTGCCGTTTTCTCTGACACGACCGGGTGGGTTAAAGTGACGTGTGGGAACTGACGGAATCCAATTTGGATCTTCGGATTAGGTTGGGCATTAAAATGACGGATCTAAAAAACACTCAAGTATATATAAAGGGTCAAAACACACAACCCGGGGGTCCAAAATCCAAATAGGGATCGGATCGGCGTGCTGTTTTCTCCGACACGACCGGGCAAATTAAAGTGACGTGTGGGAACTGACGGAATCCAATTTGGATCTCCGGATGGGTTGGGCATTGAAATGACGGATCTAAAAAACACCCAAGTATATATAAAGGGTCAAAACGCACAACCCGGGGGTCCAAAATCCCAAATAGGGATCGGATCGGCGTGCCATTTTCTCCGACACAACCGGGTGGGTTAAAGTGACGTGGGGAACTGACGGAATCCAATTTGGATCTCAGGATGGGTTGGGCATTGAAATGACGGATCTAAAAAACACCCAAGTATATATAAAGGGTCAAAACACACAACCCGAGGGTCCAAACTCCCAAATAGGGATCGGATCGGCGTGTCGTTTTCTCTGACACGACCGGGTGGGTTAAAGTGACGTGTGGGAACTGACGGAATCCAATTTAGATCTTCGGATTGGGTTGGACATTGAAATGACGGATCTAAAAAACAACCAAGAAACGATGGATCTAAAAATATTATCTAATTAAACTTGAGAAATAATCACATATTTAATTTTAATTTTTGAAAATAATATCTTATATATTTTAATTATATTAATGTTTCTCATATTAATTTTTTTAATATAGGATCCACCTCCGGCACCTGACAATGACGAGGCAGGGACAACAGACGATCCAGCAGATCTGTCTTGACTTTTTATATTTATTATTTTGTATGGTTTTATATTTATTGTATTTTATGTTGATCGTGAGTATTTGTGAAATTTATGAATATTGTAGCAGGTATGAAAAATCTTTTTTATTTGTCAATTTTTAAAAAAATATATATAGCACATTCCGACGGATCAATTTCCGTCAGAAATTCTAATTTACCGATGGAAAACATCGGTCGATAATTCCGTCTATGGTTTGACGGTAGTTTCCGACGGGTTTATTGATTACCGACGGATTTTCGGTCGGTAAATACTGACAGTATTTATGACGGTATTGCCGACGGATTAGTCCGTTGGTGTTTTCCGACGGATTGCCGACAGAAAGATCCGTCGGCGTTTTTCGACGGATTGCCGACGGAATTCTCTTCTGTCGGTAATTTCTGACCAACAATTTTCGACGGACGTTTCCGACGAGCTTCAGACGGAAATCTGTCGGAAGGATCAGTTTCCGACGGAATGCCGTCGGATTTCCGACGGATTATTTCCGTCGAAAATCCCGCATTTTCTTGTAGTGATATATGGATTTCATCTGTTGTCCAGAGACTTTGTGGTAATTGCTTTACTGGGGCACGCATGCGGCCGGGACAAGGGTGTACCGCGGGGAACTATACTGCCACTCTTGCCATGCCCCTATTCTCATTTTTTCTTTCACTCATTTGTTGTTCTTTTTGTTATATATATTTTTTGAACCGACCGCCTCTTTTTGATACTTCATTCACCCACGATCTACGCCCTCCCTTGTCTACAAGTCAGCATCTTTTTGCCCCTAGACCTTGTCAGAGTGAGAAAAGAAAAGACCTTCATTCCCTTCACTAGGGCTAAGTAGGAACACAATTGACTAAGGGGAATTCAGTACGGGTTGCCGTGTTGTGTGTCTTAAATGAACCCAGAAATTGTCTAACAGCAACAAAACGGATGTGAAACTCGCAGCTGCTAGGATTCCTTTGCAAAAAATAGTGTCGCTATTGAAAACCTTTATTAAGGGTAAAATCATTTAAGGTACAACCCATTTCACGGGTGAGATAGCTCCTCACCCTCGGCATTTACTAGCCTATATGCGTTCCCAAGTACACATCCTTGATGACGTATGGCGCTTCCCAATTTGCTTGCAATTTTGACCTAGGATCTCTAGGTTTTTATGAAAATTCTATTCAAGACCATGTCTCCTTCTTGGAATTTGAATTTAATCACTTTCTTTTGAAAAGATCTTGAGAGTCTATTTTGATATGAAAGCACATGATCGGTCACGGCCAGACACCGCTCGTGTAGGAGTTCCAACTGTGTGTTAACGCCTCTCTACGTTCATCGAGGTTAAGTTCTTTGTCCAGCTGCACCCTTAGCGAAGGAATGAGGATCTCATGTGGACATACCGCCTCCATCCCATAAGTAAGTGAAAAGGGAGTTTGCCCGGTGGGCGTGCGAACAGAGGTACGGTAGGCCCATAGAGCCTCAATCAATTTCTCAGGCCAATCAACAATTTATGAGACTCACAAGTTTTATTTAAAATTTTCAAAAGTCTTTTATTGTGGCTTCGGCTTGACCGTTGCCCTGTGGATAATATGGAGACGAATGATGCAGAGAAATATGAATTTCTTACATAGGTCCTGAAGCTTGAGATATGAAATGGGGTCCATTGTCGGTGACAATACCGCTTGGCACTCCAAACCGCGAGATGATATTCTTCATAATGAACCAACACACGGTTGAACTTTGATCTCTGCAAATGCCTCTGCTTCGGCCCACTTGGTGAAGTACTCATTAGCAGTAAGGATGAAGGATTTTTGTTTAACTTGAGCATTGGGATCACCGAACGGTCCAATGATATCAAAGGCCCACATGAAGAATGGCCAAGGTGAAGACAGTGGATGTAAGGAGGAAGATGTTAGGAACGGATGGGTGGAAGGATCAGATCTAGAAGGGGGGGTTGAATAGATCTAATGCCAATTAATGCGGAAGCTTAAGCAATTAAAAATTACTTCTAATCAGAGATCAAATCACCCAATTAATTTACTGATCTGAAGTGTGATTTGGGTGTGTGAGCAAATCAATTAGTAGTGTGAACGAAATCCCTATGCATGCATCTAGCGAGACACAAAGGCAAACCATAAATCAAACCAATGCACAGAGGATTTTTAGGTGGTTCGGAAATCACCTGCAGTGACTCCTACGTCCACCCTCACACAGTGAGGCAACACTACTCAAAAACCTCGAGTACAACTCACACAGAGCACGACGACTCCAACACCCTTGAGCACGACGACTCAAGAAACACCTGGAGCACGACGACTCCAAACACCCTTGAGCACGACGACTCAAGAAACACTTGGAGCACGACGACTCCAAACTAAGCACAACGGCTCAAACAACAACCGGAGTACGACGACTCCAATTGAGCACGACGGCTCAAACCACACAGTCAGTGAGATGACTCACAAACTGAGCTCGACGGCTCAGAGTACAAAAGCTAGATCAAACACAAAAGAGATCAGATCCTCTAGCAATGATCTGATTCAAGACAGTTTCGTACATAGAAATTTGTACAGAACTTCATGCACAAATCTCATTGACGAACTAAGGAAGAACGAACTCAGAAATAAAGTAAATAGATGTAGAAAGAGTGTTCTTCGATGAAGAGGCCTTGCAGACGCTTCAATTGAGAAGGCTTGATGGAAATCGATGGAGATCCTCCTCAATTGGCGATGCTCTGCTTTGATGGCATCTGAAATGCCAGAGATCCTTCTTCTCCTGTGCCTCTTCAGTTGGATCTGCTCCCTTGCCTTGCACAGCAATCTTCTCTCCAGAGATTCCCCTTGATTCCCTTATCCTTCCTCTTGAAAGGATGGCTTGAAGCTTCTGGAGATGGACAGATCTAGAAAAGCCCCTTTCAGCCGCCAAAAAGGTTCTTCAGGAAGTGTATAGGCTCTCTCTCTTTTGGGGTACAAGGAACATGGGTATTTATAGCCCCATATGTCCATAAAGTGCTTTGGGGTGTTTGGGCACGGAACCCTAGGTCAAATCCCCTAAATCCCAAGCATCCACGTATACAGAGAAATTCACGATTTTGACTTTCAGCCGGAGTGTGTCGACCTGCCTTGAACCAGTGTCGACCTGCTGTCCCATTTCTGCAAACCACTCTGCTGAAAACTGGGTCTAGTGTCGACTTACCCTGAGCTAGTGTCGACCTGCCCTTTGACTCGTGTCGACCTGCTGTCCATTTCTGAAACATGCTGTTCTGGGAATGATCTATTGTCGACCTACTCTTTGACTCGTGTCGACACAGTCTCAGCATTTCTTCAGCTTTTTGCCTTGGGGTCTGAGGTGTGTGTCGACACCATGTGGGGTGTGTCGACACCCCTTTGTAAAAAGTATTTGTACCTGAAATTTAAACACATATATCATTAGTACAAGATATTAACATTAAAATATGAGATATTAAACATCAGAAACATGTTGTTCAAGCATTATTGTGATATGTACAAGATGTATAACATGTTCAACATATCATCATCAAAATCACAACATGTCACAATATCTCATCATTAAAATCACAATATGTCATCATCAATATCACAGTATGTCATCATCAAAATCAAGGTATGAGTGATGTTGATTGGATACCATTAAATTACAACTTTTGGAAGTTCCAAAAACACACTCAACCCAACAATCTCCCCTTTTTGATGATGACAAAACATATGCACAATCTCCCAAATCTTGACTCCCTTGACTGCAGTAATTCCCCCTTTGACCATATACACACTTTGACCTTCTCCTTTAAAGATATTTCTCCCCTTTGATGTACCCTTTTAGGCCTTTTCTCCCCTTTTTGATGTGCCCTTTTCCCCCTTTTTGACAGCATCAAAGGATAGACAAGAGAGAAAAACAAAGATGGTTGGAGACCAAGAGATGAAATGTAGGGAATAAATGGTCAGAGACATTCAAATAAGTGAGGCAAAGTGATATTATCAGTTGAGAGAAATTATTGGTTTTTGTTATTGTGCAACAAAGTTTAATCACAAAGACACACTCAACACAAAGAATAAAATTACAATAATCTGAATGTGGTTAAAATAATGATGCACATGTGAAATAAGGTGACCTATATGAGTGAGCAGAAGTATTTAACAAGGACGTTAGAGCTTTAAGTTTAACACAATGTAAGATAATAGGTCTAAACACAGTAAACATGAACTTAATTAGGTCTTAAACTTTTCTATCCTGTCTTTTTATTTTCCTTCATTTCCACTAGGAAAGAATACGAGAATAAATTAGTTAATTCACTTTTCAGAGACATTCCAAATAAGTGAGACAAGTGATATTATCAGTTGAGAGAATTATGTGTGAGCAGAAGTATTTAACAAGGACGTTAGGAGCTTTAAGTTTAACACAATGTAAGATAATAGGTCTAAACACAGTAAACATGAACTTAATAAGGTCTTAAACTTTCTATCCTGTCTTTTTATTTTCTTCAATTTCACTAGGAAAGAATACAGAATAATTAGTTAAATCTCACTTTTCAGTGCAAGAAATCACATTGATCAGATGCAAGACCTCCTGATTACTCAGTGGTTTAACTTTCATTATCTTGTACAGAGTTGAAACTTTGATTTCCACTTTTTAACGCGAAACAAATCACTTGTCAGGTGAAATGGCCCGGTTACTCAGTGGTTCAAGCATTTGCATTGCTCTGTTTGTATCTTTCCAGATTGATCATTTTTCTTTTGACATTTTACAGGAATATTTTGCTTTGACCAGAAAAGTCATGACTATGAATTTAGGAATATTATTCTTACATGTGGTAAAAATAAAGCTTAAACATACACAAGTGAAATATTAAAGCCACTCATGTGCCTATAATGGTGTTTTGCAAATCATTTTAAAAACATTCAGTATTATGATTGCTTAACCTTGAAATGATACTGAATCTTTGAAATTAAACTAAATGCACAATAAGTTTAGTTTCAATGTCTTAATTCTCTCATAAGAAAATAGCACAAGGTCTCAAAAATTCTGATGAATTTGGGGTTCAAAATAGACAAGTAAGGTCAAGAGATATGACAATGACTCCCCCTCAACAATGCATACAAGACTCTTGATACTTGGCGGAGAAATATACTCACGCATAGTGAAAGTGTCCAGACAAGCCTGACTTGTCTTTCTTCAAATCACTATTTGATATACCAGAATGTCAATGCAATGTGAGAGTGAGGAATTTATGAGCAAGAATATTTGTCAACAAACTGAATGGAGTTGATGATGAATCAGATATGACAGAATATTTCTCCCGCAAATTTCTCCTGCATTTCACTCAAAGATTCTTCGAATTCACTCCCCCATAAGATATGCATGATATGAAATGATCATTTAAGCAATTCAGATATGTTCATTCCAAGCAATTTGCACAGAAAGAGTATGAACATGATCATGCATATATCAACAGACAATTATTGAAGGAGAAGAATTTTGCAAAGACTCAAAATAAAGTTTTTGATATTTTCATTTTGCTTGATGACCTTTATGCAGAGAAAAACTATTGATACTTGGTGGAGAATTTTTCTCACGCATGATGATAGTTTCCAGACAAGCCTAACTTATCCTTTCACATTTCACCATTTGATATACCACATAGTCACTGCAAAAAGGTTCAATTACACTTTATTTTTAGCATGAAATTCATTGCATTTATTGAAGAATATTTTTGCACTTTTTCAAATTTACTCCCCTTAATATGTGCATGGAATTAAAAAGTTAGCAAGCAATTCACACATGATTATGAGCACAATTAGCTTTAAGCATAACATGACTTTTGGTACTTGGCGGAGTATTTTACTCACGCATAATGATAGTTTCCAAACAAGCATAACTTATTTTTCCACATGTCATCATTTGATATACCAAGAAGTCAAAGCTGTTAGTATGCACACATACTCATGGGAACAGTTAAGCATGCATGATAACACAAACTTGATTCCAATTGTTATGACTTAAGGTCATTGTTGGGAGTAGCATTGAAACACATTTCTCATTGTTCAGATAAAAATTAACATTCATTCAATTCATCAATTCAAGTTTGAAATGATAAAGAAGTTTTACCTGAACAATTCATTTCTTTCTCAAAGATTTTACCTGTGTTCTCAGTCATTTCTAGTCTTGCACAGCCAATATCTTGAATCCATTTACAGTGTATGGCTGCAAGACTTCTCAGCTTGCTGATCAAGCTGGTTTTGGGACCCACACTTGTTTGGGTCCTGCAATGAAATCAATGTTAGATTGCAACAAAGATTTCTGAATCCAAGATGCTTTTAATTTTGTATAGATGCATTTCTTTCATTGATAGAACTATGAGAAGAATTAGTTCAGATTTTCTTTTTGCCTTGATCAATGCATCTATGTTTTCATGAAGTTTTCTATTTTTGGATTTTTAATATGAGCAGAAACAAAATGATTTTGTGCAACATTTCTATGCCTATACACATGGAATTTCTGAATTTTTTCAGTATGAACATGATGTTTATTCCTATGTATATGAGCATGTGCATTAGACTGAAATTTCTGAGCATACACAACAAAATCATTTCTGTACCAACAGTCCCTAGAAATATGACCAATTTTATGACAATAAAGCATTGGACTGATTTGGCATTTTATTGAAATTTGATTTCTATTCCAGCAATGTTTGGCAAGATGACCAGGTTATTACAGTGAAAGCAAATGAGAGCATTTTTTACCTGATACTTACCTTAGCATGTATGCATTTGCTGGAATCTCCTTTTCATGTGAGGAGGCTTACCATGAGAGAAGGAGGTATCTTTGGTGGCTCTTGGCATGATGTGAATTTGGAACTTGCCTTGGAGCTTTTGAACTGCTGGAGAAGGTAGATGAATCTTCTTGACAATGGCATTCTCCTTTTCTTTTTCTGTTTCTGAACAAGAACTTTCACTAGTTTTTCATTAGAGATATCAGGTTTTTGTTCACAGCATATTTACAAATGTTATTGTACTTTTCTTTTCATTTTCTTAGTTTTAACAGAAGCAAGACTTGTGTTCTTCAATTCATTTTGAATCTTCTGTTTTTCAGCTTTTAATGCAACAACTTCTTTTTCTGAAGTTTGAAGCTTGTTTAGCATGACATCCAAACCATTTTTCATCTTGTTCTTTTCATTTTCAAATTGAGCAATTTGTTTTTCCAAGTCAGAAATTTATTACTCAAATTGCTACATTCATTGTCCAATGGTCTGTCATGGAACAAGCCTTCAATCTTCCTTTTAAGTGACAATTTCTTCAACAAGTTGTTTGCATTTCTCATTTATTTGATGATCATGAGCCATATTAGAGATTTGTTTGGTTAATTGATCATTATCAAATTGAAATTGTTATTGAGATCAATCAATTCTTCTTTTTCATTTTCCAGATCAATGACTTTTGATTTCAATAGCTCATGGTTTCTTTCAATCCATTCAATTTAGTTTCACAGATTTGGACTTCATCTTCCAAATTCTCTTTTTCAAAATTTAATTTTTCAACTTCATTTTCAAATTCTCAATTTCTTCTGAAGGATCTTTGTCATTTTTCTGGAGCAATTCAAGTGAATTTTTTAAGTTTTCACTTTCTTTATGGCAATGTTTTAAAGTCTTTTTCAAGTCTTTATTTTTAGTGTTCAGTTGTACATTAAGACTTTGTATCTTTTCACAGAATTTAATCAATTCAGCATAAGACATGCCCTCATCTTCATCAGAATCAGAATTAGAATACAAATGGATCTGGAGTTGATTTACCTGACCTTTTAGACCCATTTGAACTCTTGTGTTCTGAAGAGGATGAAGAGTGTTCTGAACTCTTAGACTTTGCTGTGAGAGCCATTTTCTGAACTCTTTGCTCCTTTTCTTTGTGAGTTCTTTCCATCATTTGTTAGCCATGAAGCATAACTCCTCATTTGCTGAACTTGAAGAGTTCTCTTCATCATCCTCACTTGGTCTTCATCTGACCAAGTTGCAATCATGGCTTTTGGTTCTTCAATTTGTTCTTTTTGATCTCAGGACACTCACCTTTCATGTGTCCTTTCTTGTTGTACCTGTAGCAATCAATATCTTCATTAGTTTTTTGATTTCTGCTATCATTACATTTGAAGAAGAAGCATTCCTTTTATTAGAAGAATATTGTTTCTTTTCATTGAATCTTCTTCTTCTTGATTTTAAAATTTTCTGAATTGTCTAGTCATGATGTCAAGTTCATCTTCATTAAACTCAGACTCATCAGAACTTGATGTTTCTTGATTTTTCTCTTTGATGCTTGATGAAGCCTTAAGTGCTACTGGTTTAGCCTTAAGCATGTGTTCTTCATTTCTCTTCAGATTTATTTCATAAGTCATTAAAGATCCTATGAGTTCATCCAAAGGGATTTTGGATAAATCCTTAGAATCTTCAATCACTGTAGCCTTTGTGTGCCAAACAGATGATAAAGAGCGTAAAGTTTTTCTTACCAGATCAGCATCAGTGTATTCCTTACCTAATGCCTTCAGTCCATTGACAATTATCATAAACCTAGCAAACATTTCAGAAATTGATTCATCAGATTTCATCAAAACAATTCATATTCAGAAACAAGTATGTTTGCTTTGATTTCCCTAACTTGAGATGTTCCCTCATACATCAATTCAAGTTTATCCCACATTTCTTTAGCAGATTTACACATGGATATTCTTGAATATTCTTTAGGGTGGACTGCACACTGAAGCATGTTCATGGCACTATAATAAGAGTAGCTTTCCTAATTTGCTCTCTAGTCCAATTCTCCTCATCTTCATGATTTTCATAAGGACCCACTTCAACTATCCTCCAAATTTCATAGTTTTGAGCCCTAAGAAAAACTTGCATGCGATTTTCCAATATGAATAATCAGACCCATCAAAATATGGTGGTCTATTAATGGAATGGCCTTCGGCTACAAATCCTCGAGAATCCATCAATAGAATGAGATGGTGAAAGAGCAAGCAAACAATTCAAGCAATTAACACAAAGATCAAACAGAAGCAATCAAATCAGATCAGTAATCAGACATTAACCCGCTCTGATACCAATTGTTAGGAACGGATGGGTGGAAGGATCAGATCTAGAAGGGGGGGTTGAATAGATCTAATGCCAATTAACGCGGAAGCTTAAGCAATTAAAAATTACTTCTAATCAGAGATCAAATCACCCAATTAATTTACTGATCTGAAGTGTGATTTGGGTGTGTGAGCAAATCAATTAGTAGTGTGAACGAAATCCCTATGCATGCATCTAGCGAGACACAAGGCAAACCATAAATCAAACCAATGCACAAGGATTTTTAGGTGGTTCGGAAATCACCTCCAGTGACTCCTACGTCCACCCCTCACACAGTGAGGCCACACTACTCAAAAACCTTGAGTACACTCACACAGGAGCACAACGACTCCAAACACCCTTGAGCACGGCGACTCAAGAAACACCTGGAGCACGACGACTCCAAACACCCTTGAGCACGACGACTCAAGAAACACCTAGAGCACGACGACTCCAAACTGAGCACGACGGCTCAAACAACAACCGGAGTACGACGACTCCAAATTGAGCACGACGGCTCAAACCAACAGTGAGTGCGACGACTCACAAACCTGAGCTCGACGGCTCAGAGTACAAAAGCTAGATCAAACACAAAAGAGATCAGATCCTCTAGCAATGATCTGATTCAAGACAGTTTTGTACATAGAAATTTGTACAGAACTTCATGCACAAATCTCATTGACGAACTAAGGAAGAACGAACTCAGAAATAAAGTAAATAGATGTAGAAAGAGTGTTCTTCGATGAAGAGGCCTTGCAGACGCTTCAATTGAGAAGGCTTGATGGAAATCGATGGAGATCCTCCTCAATTGGCGATGCTCTGCTTTGATGGCATCTGAAATGCCAGAGACTTCTTCTCCTGTGCCTCTTCAGTTGGATCTGCTCCCTTGCCTTGCACAGCAATTTCTCTCCAGGGATTCCCCTTGATTCCCTGTCCTTCCTCTTGAAAGGATGGCTTGAAGCTTCTGGAGATGGAGACAGATCTGGAAAGCCCCTTTCAGCCGCCAAAAGGTTCTTCAGGAAGTGTATGGGCTCTCTTCTCTTTTGGGGTACAAGGAACATGGGTATTTATAGCCCCATATGTCCATAAAGTGCTTTGGGGTGCATGGGCACGGAACCCTAGGTCAAATCCCCTAATCCCAAGCATCCACGTACAGAGAAATTCACGATTTTGACTTTCAGCCGGAGTGTGTCGACCTGCCCTGAACAGTGTCGACCTGCTGTCCCATTTCTGCAAACCGTCTGCTGGAAACTGGGTCTAGTGTCGACCTGCCCTGAGCTAGTGTCGACCTGCCCTCAGCTAGTGTCGACCTGCCCTTTGACTCGTGTCGACCTGCTGTCCCATTTCTGGAAACATGGTTCTGGGAAATGATGTAGTGTCGACCTACTCTTGGACTCATGCGACACAGTCTCAGCATTTCTTTAGCTTTTGCTTGGGGTCTGAGGTGTTGTGTCAACACCATTGTGGGGTGTGTCGACACCACCTTTGTAAAAAGTGTTTGTACCTGAAAAATTAAAACATATATCATTAGTACAAGATATTAACATTAAATATGAGATATTAAATCTCAGAAACATGTTGTTCAAGCATTATTGTGATATGTACAAGATGTATAACATGTTCAACATATCATCATCAAAATCACAACATGTCACAATATCTCATCATTAAAATCACAATATGTCATCATCAATATCACAGTATGTCATCATCAAAATCAAGGTATGGGTGATGTTGATTGGATACCATTAAATTACAACTTTAGGAAGTTCCAAAACACACTCAACCCAATAGAAGATGGAGCATGGATTTTATCGACATGAGCTGGCACTTGATACACCTACAGACGTAGATGGCAGAATCTTCCTCTGGGTGGCCAGTAATAGCCTACCTAAGGATTTTCTTACCTAGCATCTGGCTATTCACATGCCTCCACACTCAGTAGAGTGTGCTCCTTCGACTACTCTCCAGGCTTCTTTGTCTGACAAACATCTGAGGAGCATTCCATTTAGAGCGCGCCTATACAATACTTCTGCAACGATGATATATCTTAGCGCAACTGTACGGATGGCTCTTCTATCCTCAGCTTCAGTTTCTTCTAGGAAGGTACTGTCCTTGCAATATTGCTCGATCTCATGGTACCATGGCCTTTTTTCTTCCATCATTTCTCCTAGCTCCACAAGCATTACTTCCTTCACTTCTCTTCTCTCTGGCTTTAAGACTAAAGAGCTTCTGAGGTATTGAACCAAGGATCTTGAGTGGAGGGTGCTTCTAACCTCTGGACAATGGTAGTCTTAGCGCTGCAGCTGAGAGGAAAGGAGAGAGATGAGGCCAAGATGTGAGGGCAATCGGCCAAGATGTTCTGAGAGCTAGGAGTGTGAATGTAGATAAGCTTGCAAAATTGCTTGGCTAGGAGAGTGACCAATAAGGCTTGAGCTTGGGGTCACTAGTGCGGTAGGTAGAAAGGACCTGCCGAAGGACGAGTTGAGTGTCTCCTATGATCTTGAGATGACGCGCGCCTAAGAGATAGGCAAGCTTTAGATCGGCTAGGAGAGCCTCATAATCGGACACATTATTAGTGGCAGGGAAATGAAGCTGATAAGCTAGTGGAATGGTGATCCCTTCAGGGGTGAGCAAAACAGCACCTATCCTCCGTCCCCTAGAATTGAGAGCTCCATCGAAATGGAGTGACCAGAAGGGATCGCGAGAGATGAGTGATAGGCTTTCATTAGGAAATTCCTCTTGGACCGTGTCACTATGAGGAAGAGGGAGGTGAGTAAGGTGCTCAGTAATGGCATACCATTTTATAGCCTTTTGACTATAAACGTGATATCGAATTGAGACAAGAAGCTCTGCCAACTGTAGACGCGAGATTTGGCCCATCCCCGCATGGTTCTATGCCCAATAAAGCCCGTTTGACCATTTGTTGACTTCCCTCGGATGCCATGTAGACGACAGCATCGATTGCCGCTGACTACATGTTGACGGCAAGAGTCTTGGACGTTTACTGATGTTGGGTTCACATCGGTGGACGTCTGCATGGCTTTAACGGCAGGATCGTTTGACGTCAACCTAGTTTACCAGATCGCAACTACCCCGAGAATCTAGCCCACTTGCGCCATTCTGTCGCCTATACAGGCATAGGGCCGTTCCCAACGGGCAAATGGGCCACCTTGACACCCCCTTGACCCAGTAAAAATCCTACTTGGCCTCTCCTTATTGATTGAATCTTTAATACTTGGATTGCCAAGTGTGCAAGTGTGTTTCTTCACACTTCACATCCTAGGCACCCTCAACTCCGACCCCACTGTCTATTTAACTCCATCTCTGGCCTTCTAAGCAGAGGGGGGGAGAGGGTGGACGTCCACACTTTGCCACTTAGAGAGAAGAGGGAGAAAATTGCACCCTACCTTCCACCACTCTTCTTCTTCTTTCTCTCATCACTTGGGACGTCTAGGAGGCTTGATCCCGAGCTGGAGGAGCCCCATAAGGAGTCAGCAATGCCACAGCAATGAGGATCATCTCCCTCCTCTTCCTCTCTTTCTCTTCCTTTCCCTTTAGCTTTTGCATGTTACACACACATTCCCACACACTCTAGGCACGTAGGGCACCTTCCTACACACCTAGAAAGGG
Source organism: Colocasia esculenta (assembly GCA_014218235.1). NCBI lineage: Eukaryota > Viridiplantae > Streptophyta > Magnoliopsida > Alismatales > Araceae > Colocasia > Colocasia esculenta. The sequence continues at coordinate 61,680,810 of CM024763.1, read as the reverse complement.
GTTTTCCAACCAAAAACGGAGGGAAGAAGGGTGGTCATAACATTTGGCCACCCCTCCTCTCAAGTTCGCAACCAGTACGGGACTCGCCTTTTGGGCTTTGCTTTTTTTTTTCGGGACAGTTACTACACTACATTTGAGTCTAATAGAGCTTCGTTGTGGAAGGAACACTCTGAAGAAGACCATGGAGCTCTCTTTCTTTGGTCGGCTGAAGAAAGGGAAGTTGAGGCCCCATCTCTGTCTGCTGTGCGAGGCTACTGCACCGACATGATCATAACCTCTCCTTGGGCACAGGTAAGGCCCTTGCGATCACAAACATCTCCTCCATTTCTGGTTTTCCTTGTTTCCTCCTCAGTCAACTCAGTCAACCGGGGAGTCAACGAGGTCAACCAGCGAACCCATCATCGCCAACGAGAGCCGCAGTGACGTTCGTGAACCACCGGAGGATTCAACAGTCCGACGGGGGTGCGGGAAATGGATCGTCCACAGCCTCATTTCTGGCGATCACGGTGAGACCACTACTGCTGCTGCGGCCTGTCTTCACCCAGGTAAAGGACAAACGATCTTGTCGTTGACCCAGGTAAACGTCCACATTTCCTGTCGTTTAATTATTGTAGACGTCCATATCGGTTGTCGTTTAGTCTGTATTAGCGTAAGTCGATCTTGCCGTGAATTGGTTTCTGATGAATGAGCATCCATGTGCATGCCGTTTATTTCACAGAAGCTTGTCTTTTGTCTATTTTGATTTGATTTTCCTTTCTGTTTGCTTCATGTTGCTCCTAACAGTCCTCAATCACGAGGGGTTCCTTCTTCTCATCTGTTCTAGCCTCCCCTCACATTTTAGGACAGCCCTTCTTTAGTTATAACCTTTTACTCGGTTGGTTCCAAAGAAAACTCTTTAAGTCCATAAATTCCGTGGATTCCCTCACGGTGCGGGGCAAGAGGACCTTTTCCCTCCCCAATTAGTTCACCTATTCACCCGAGCTTGAGTGAGTTTTGAGAGAACCGGCCTTGTCAAGTCAAGTTAACACATAACTTCAATATCTAAAATTTACGGGACGTTGTTTGACAACATTGTTTGGTAGAAACCCCAATTTCTTCTAAAATACAGTGAATTTAATCAACTTAACCATTCTAAAATCAGTAGGTTGTGTGCTAATGGATGCTTGGTTGAACTCTTTGAATATGACTGACAACCCGACATTTGAATATGAGGACAATGTCCATGATGAGTTTGTTGGTATGGTTGACACAAATATTCAGCCTGAAGAGTCTGTTCAGTCTCCTCTCAAGTCGATAATGAGGGGAGTGTGAGTCTGAGGGTCAACCACACGTATGCTCAAGATACTCAGGAAGACACCGAATTTTCCAAGCTTCTCTCCCGCTATTCGCCTGAGGACATCATATCAATTCTTTCTAAGCATATTGTCCGGGCAGCAGCCTCTCCTTCCCCTCCCTCCCCTTCTCCTTTCTATGCTTCTTCATCTAGACCCACTCCTAGCTTGTCACCCCCTCCAGGGCTCCTATCTCCCCCATTCCCATCTGCACTCCTTTAGCCACACCTGTTCCTCCTCTTACTCCTTTACCTCCTTCTACCCTAACTCCTCCTCCTGTCTATCCATCTTATGTTCAGCCCTCACCTCCGCTCAATCTGAATCCATTTCCGGTCGGAGATGGAGGGTCTCGTTAGGAGACTCTTGGCTGAGTCTCTTTCCTCTCCAAGCCTCATTCTCTCCATAACTACTGCAAGCTCGCTAATGCTTACTTCCCTCCGGGTTTTAAGGCACCCAAATATCGCAAGTATGACGAGACCACCGACCCTCAATTCCACCTTGCCGGCTTTAACATGGATTCCCATCGGTGGTTATACGATCGGGTTCTTTTAGTTCACCTCTTCCAACAATCGTTAGAGGGAGAAGCTTTGAGGTGGTTCACCTCCTTACCCGCATTGGACCTTATCAATTTTGACATTGTCTCCGAGCGATTCATCTCACATTTCGCTTACATGGCCACCCAAGTCCCTACACTTCCGACTTGGTGGCAGAAAAGATGAAGCCGAACGAAGACTTTGTCACCTTTGCAAACCGATGGAGATCCATGGCTTCAAGAGCCAACATACCATCCCGGAGTCCCAAGCCATAACCATGCTAGTCACCAATACCACCCCTTTGCTTCGATCCATCCTCATGCTAAGTGAGTTCCCCTCCTTTGAACATCTTTATAATCGGGCGAGGGTGGTTCAGAACCAAATCAAGGGCTCCTCCCTTCCACATTTCTTTGAGGGGAAACCCAAGGGACGTAAAGCTCCCACGACACCTACCACCGAGGGGTGACCGTTAACGAATCTGTCAATGCTTGTAGTCAGCCTTTGAGGCCTCCTAACAAGTCCTCCAATCCTCCTTCCAATCCTCACCAGTTCCCATCACACCCCTCCAAGCCTGATTCCGCTATTCCTCCTCCTTCGGGCTACACCCGGCCTGGTCCCAAAAGGTCTCACTACCCTCCTCTCCTTGAGACCCTCGAGGACGTATTCTTCGCCCTTTTTTTCGGCTCCCCCCAAAAAGGGAAAGCGTCAATCCAAGGGTGGATACCTCAAAATACTGTCCTACATAGGCTACCAGTCATGATATCAACAATTGCTTCACTTTCCATGACTAGGTATATGACATGAACGACCAGGGTAGGATTAACTGAGAGGACGTCAAGGTAGCCATAGCCAAGTCTAGGTACACTAAAAGGGATCTGGGTATTGTCCAAAACCCTCTCCCCAACTACCAAAGCAACAATCCCACCTCCTCCAAGTCCCAGGAAAATGTCCACACCATGACACATTCGGAACCCTAGGTAGTGAGAAAGCAACAATGGGGGGTAGAAGGTTTTGAGGAGTGGTACCCCTGTCCCTCCGTATAGTCTGAAGAGCCCTCCACGACCATAGATGCATTTTAGAAGAGCGGCCTTTAGTTCTTATCCGACCCATACATCAAGAGGCCTACCCTTCCATGTCTTTTCCTCTGTCTATGAGTCATCTATCCCCGAAACCAAACCTCTCCAGCTCATTCTCCCTAAGTTTCACGAAGATGTTCATGTCACGCTCAGGAACCAGATTGTTCCTCCTCCCACGACCATCTCAATATGAGGAGGATAGTGGACCTTCACCACCTGCCGGCACCGAATATGACATTCTGTAACACTTGGATAAGACCCCCGCAAGGGTGTCTATTTGGAATTGATTCGGAAATCACCGTCTCATCAGTCCACCCTCCTCCAATTCCTCCTGAAGATCATGGTCAACGATGACCTTCCTCCCAGTGGGGTCACTAATTCTATCCTCTCCCTCACCCAAGGACCGCCAATCTCCTTCTTAGACAAAGATCTTGTTGCTCCCGAGTGTCGTTCACTTCCTCTCTGTCTTACCATTAACCTCAATGGGGTTTCGGTAGACTCCACCCTCATTGATACCGGGGCATCCATCAACGTATGTCCGATGAAGACCCTCAAGCAATTGGGTTTGGGGGAAGACAATCTGGAAAATCTGCTCCACAATAGCGGCCTACGACAACTCAAAAGGGTTGCAAAGGTAAGATCACTCTTCAGCTCGAGATCAGACCCATCACCATGTCCTCCGAGTTTCTAGTCCTCGACGTCGATCAGGCCTATAAGGCCATCCTTGGTCGTCCGTGGCTAGAACAGACTTTAGGGGTCCCTTCCACCGCCCACCAATGTTTCAAATTTCCTTTCAATGGGCGGGTCATCAAGATTAAGAGCATTCCTACCTTGGAAACTCTCAACTCTATCAGCTCAGAGCAGATGCCGCATCTATTCATTCCGGACAAGGGGAAGAAACCAATCATGTCTATTGTTGACTTCCCCTTGCCTGTGATCTCAACCAACCTTCCTTTCCGCGTGAAGAACTCGAGCATGTCCCATGTCCCCAAGGGAATGGTTGGGAAGTGATGGCCAAGATAGGCTACATACATGGTCGAGGATTGGGTAGGAGCGAGCAGGGTCCTATCTGTAGTGTGCAGACGAGAAGGTTGCTAGATAGGGCTGGTTTAGGTTTTCATTCAGACCCCATTCATCCGGATCCCTTCATCCCCTATCAACCCCTTACTTGGACCCTGAAGGAGCATTTCATTCAGGGGCCCTTCCAACCAGGAACTCGGGAACCTGTGGTAGAGGAGTTATCCGACTCCGAGAGCAAGGAAGAAGAAGAAGTTGCTGAAATCGAAGAAGTCTGCGAAGACTTCGGCCTTCTTTCGCTCTTTGGTTCTGACACTCCTTCTTCTCCCTCCCCATCACCCCGATCTCCTTCATCTCTTTCACAATCTCCCACCACTAAGATGTGCCCGGCACCTCACTCTCCTCCTCCATCCCCTTCTTCCTCTCTTCATTCTTCCTTATCCTTCCTACATCCCTCACCTGGCCAATCGGTGTGTCATTAAGTCAAAAACTCATGGTTTTGAGCCTTGACTCCAAAAAAAAACCCCGATTTTGAAAGGTGGGAATGTGAGGTCTCCATCGCGCACCCTTCCTCTCTGGAGTCTCTTCCGCTCGGCCAGGGGCCAACGCTTTACACCATAGATTTTCCTTCTCGCCCCTCTGAGGGAATTTCTCCTGTACATAGTTTTGTACATAGCAATCCTGTACATAGTGGTCTAGATTCTAGTTTAGAGTCGGGTTTAGAGTCAAGTTTAAGTTTAGAAGAGTCCAGTTCCTCTCAGCCATGTGTTCGTAAGGAGAAGGGTAGGCAAGTTCCTGCCTGTTATGTCATGGGCTTGGCTGAGAGGTGCGCTAAGTTGAGTCAAGTCCCATAGTTCTTGAGGAGCCTGCCCTTGTAGAGACTGATTTTGAAGAAGATGACTCTATATCGATGGTGTGGGAGTCTATCTGCTAGATTTTGATGAGAAGGGTGAGCCGAGAGATCTTGGGTCAGAAGAAGAGGACCCAGTGAGCTCCTTTGTGGATGGCACAAAGAGGTTCGACGAGCCAACCATGGCTGCAGACGAACCCACCAAAGAGGTCAATCTTGGCACTGAAGAATCCCTGAAGGTAGTCTTGGTTAGTGCCAACATGAGTGTACAAGAAGAAGAAGCCCTTGTAGCTATTCTCTAAGAATTTTCTGAGGGTTTTGCTTGGTCCTACGAGGACATACGGGGACTTGACACCTCTTTGGTCGAACACTGGTTAGTCCTAAAAGCCGACGCAAATGCCGTCAAACAAAAGCTGAGGAGGCTACATCCCAAGCTCGCACTCAAGATAAAGAGGAGATCGACAAATTGCACAAAGCCAAATTCATTAGGTTGTGCTTTATCCACAATGGGTAGCTAATATCGTCCCCGTGATGAAGATGTTAGAATGTGGAGCCCGAACTCTCTAGCAGATCTGCACAAGTGATGTTATTTGCAAGGCTTTGTTGATGCAGATCTTGGTGGTGATCTAGACACAAGAAGAAGTACCATTGGTTATGTGTACACCTTGGGTGGGACTGCAGTGAGCTGGGTTTCACAACTTCAGAAAGTTGTTGCGCTATCAACCATAGAGGCAGAGTATGTTGCTGTCTCCGAAGCTAGCAAGGAGATGGTGTGGCTGAAAAGTGTTTTGAAGGAGTTGGGCAAGAAATAAAACAACAGTGTGCTGTTTTGTGACAGTCAAAGTGCAATTCACCTTGCCAAGAACCTTGTCTTCCATGCAAGGATGAAGCATATACAGCTGAAGTATCACTTTATCCGTGGATTGATTGAAGATGGTACTCTTTTGCTTGAGAAGATAAGAGGGTCAGAAAATTCTGCAGACATGTTGACCAAGGTTGTCACAAGAGAGAAACTGAAGCTTTTCCAAGCTTCAGTTGGTCTCTATGAATGATTGATGGAGGGATGCCATAGTCATTTTTTTTTTCTTTTGCTGCATTAAGGAGGATGAAGACTTTGAGGTGCCTGATATTATTTTGGAGTTCTGACTCCAAGTGGGAGATTGTTAGAATGTGGAGCCCGAACTCTCTAGCAGATCTGCACAAGGGGTCAGGCAGCGCCCCCGGAAGCTAAATTTTGGCTTACAGAAGTCAGTAGTCGAAGGATCAGTTGTAGCACCCCGGAAATTTTAATTACATAAAAATTCAAAATAAATAGAAATAAATAATTTCCATAATATCAGAGTATTTAAACATACGTATCATTATCGTATGAGCTAAAATACATCGAACAAATTCGTAAAAATTATAAATCAATCCCAAACATTTTTACTAAAAGTTTCACAAAGAAATTTGTGCCATGAAAAATCGCATTAGCCAAGTTTAAAGGTTTCGCGACTTATTATCGTAATTCATGAATAAGTCGAAAAATCATTATCACACGTACTTGGATGAGTCGAAAAATTAAATAAGAATCATATATGGACTTCAAATAGTATCCTCTAATGACCCATCAAGAAATTTGGTTCAATAAAAATCATTTGGGCTAGCTTTAAGATTTATTGTGACCGATTATCCAAATTAGGAAAACAAGTCGGAAAACTGTTAAGAAAGAAATACGACGCAATCAAAAATTTAAATAAAAGTGTTGGAGGGACTTCCAACATTATATATTAATGACCCAATATCATAATTGGGTCAATGGACATCATTTGGCCCAAAAATCAAATAAAGCTAGAAAATGCAGGGAAAATTTGTAACTCTAAATAGACTGAAATTAGAAAGAGGCAATTTGAGTTAAATTGGGATGCAATCATGCATTCTTGGCAACCTAAATTCGTGCCTAACTATGGTGGTAGGTTTCCTAAAGCCTCACACACTCTATGGGAGGAAGAAATCCTCCCTAAATAGGAAACTAACAAGCTAAACCGCAACCTGGCTTTCCTAGTTACAATAGGACTCCTAAAACACCATGGTTGCTTAAATACTCTTCACCAAACCTTAGGGACGAGTTTTAGAACTTGCTGGGGTTGTGTGGAGGAGTTCTTGGTGGCTAGGGATCTGCGGATCAACCACAAGAAGCTCATCTTCTTCCCCTGTTGCGTCTGCTGCGACCTGCACAGACGGTCATCTTGAAGTCGACCAAAGATAGGTCAAACCTAAACCAAACCTTGCAAGGCTTAAACCCCTGGAAAGAGGGTCAAGTCTACATTCTAACCCAAGTGTAATGCCCAAATTCCATGCAGTATACACAGAGCAGTAAGCGTTCTCCTCGAAGTGTTCTGAACACGGGTTTTCTGGAAAAACGAGACTTCTTCAACCCAAAAGGTAGGTTTTCTCGGGCCAAACCTTAACATATCCTATACCAATGTGTAGAGAATCAAGTTAACTTTCATTTCCCATTGGTTTCATCGAATTCTAATGAGTATATTTGAGTTATAAGCGTTTTCCCAAAGTCACGCACTGTTAGGGATTTTTCCATTCATCATATCATGCCCACGATTCAAGACTGAATTAGACTAAACTTCCTTCATGAAAATTCTTCTACATGTAGTCATGATCATCTTTTATGTTGTACGTTTTGCCCAAAAGTTTTTCGTTAGAGAGTTATGATCGTGGTAAGAGAGTCGCTGCATGATACTGCGATTTCTGGCTGCACTTAGCTTTATGTTCTTCATATGTTTCTTGGGATTCAAGACCGAATTAGAACCAAACCCCAACATAAACGTTCTTCTACTAGTTGTCCTCGTCATCTTTCTTGTTGAACGTTTTGTCTAAATGTCTTTCGTTAGAGAGTTATAAGAGGTGTAAGTAAATCATGCATGAGACGTGTTTTCGGGTTACCCTTGACCTGTAAGTTTTTTCTGGAAGGGCACTAGTGTCGACACTACCTGATCTAGTGTAGACACACTGTCCCAAAACAGCCCAAAAATTGTTCTGGGAAGGTCTCTAGTGTCGACACTACCTGATCTAGTGTCGACACACTGTCCCAGATTGACCCAGATAGTTCTGGAGGTGTCTCTAGTGTCGACACTACCTGAACTAGTGTCAACACTACCTGAAATAGTGTCAACACTACCTGAACTAGTGTCAACACTACTTGACCAGTTTTTCATTATTTTGCCTTGTGTTTGAAGCATGGTGTCGACACTGTAAGGAATTGATCAGAGCGCAGCGGAAACGCGATTCCCTCTCGTAGATATCGTTGCTGGTGGTCAGATCGAACAGAAAAATGGAGAACCCGCACACAAGAAGATCCTATCTATACCTTTGCGGGGTTGCGAAACTCCCGAATCCGGGGAGGAAGTGGCGCTGGTGCTTCAAGCCGTTCAAGTGTCCGGCCTCTAGACGTATCCACGCGAGCTCCTGACGTCGACGGGATCTCCTCGGTCTCAACGCGTCTCCGGATCTCAACTCCACCATGTGCCAGAGAGAGGAGAGAGGAGGTGGGGGCGCCCAGGAGAGAGAGAGAGGAGGTGGCGGCCAGGGAGAGAGCCTGGAGCTTGGGCCAGGGTTTAACTCTCCACGTGCATATATAGACTCTGCGGTTTTTCACAAAAACCCAGTTAATGTCTATATCGGTCATCCTGCCTAGTCTGCTCAGAACTCTATTGCGTGTGACCCTCTAGGCCCAAGTGCTAGTCCAGTTTTCAGCCCATTAAGCCCAATAACTCTTTATTGACTTACTGTAATTAATTAATATCTCATATTAATTAATTACACAATAAATTATTGTCTCACGATAATTGACCGGGCTTCTAATCAAGTTGGGTGCCAAGCAACACCACTTGATCCTGGAAAGCATTGGGGTTCAGCAACCCATTCAAGGAACCTTTTGTGTCAACAGATACCACGTGACTATAATCCCTCACTCGTACAATACTCCCGAGCGCACTTAGGGTATGGTCAACTGTCAAACCCTAATATGTGCACTCACTTGGTTTAGATGCCGCATAGCAATATCAGAAAACTCCTTTTCTGATAAGTAGTCATGCCCTGGCCAGGGACTATCAGGCATCTTTCCCTAGAGCATTCACTCTCTTATTACCGAGAGCGAGCGATCCATGTTGACCACACAATCACCTTCGAAGGTATTCCGCTAGATCCGAACACTTAATTGATTAAGACCCCATGGCTAGAGATCTATAAGTTAAGGTCAAAATCTAGAAGTCCACCGACAAGGTGTCCTTGGTGTCTCAGGTCTAAGGACCAATCACGCCACTGTGACAATGAATCTAGCTGGTTGACAGTTAGGTAACATTACCATCCAGCGATTCATAACGGATCAATTCAGTGAACTCATTCTCCAATGAGCACCTACAGACTCACCTTAGTGTCTCCACACAAATGACTATGAGACTAGTCATCCTCATCATATGAGCAGGTGCAACCTGTACTAGTATAACCGGATATTCGATGTCCTTCTCGAATATCCTCCGACTAGGAACAATTAAGAATATACGCTTAAAAGATATTAATCCCATTGTTATGATCTCATCATAATTAGTATCCATTGCGCATATTCATGGACTTCATAATGAAACGATAAACGAATTACACATAATGAATATAAAAGCCTTATTATTATTATCAAAGAACAAGATTGTACAAGTTATGATTGGCTTGAGGACACCCATAACTAACAATCTCCCACTTGGACTAAAGCCAATCACCTTTATGTCTTAAACCCATGGACTCTAAGTGGCGCTCAAACACAATTTGAGTCAGAGGCTTCGTCAGTGGATCTGTAATGTTGTCAACTGAAGGAACTCTTTCCAGCAATACATCTCCTCTAGTGATAATCTCCCTGATCAGGTGAAATCGCCTCAGAATGTGCTTCGACTTCTAATGAGACCGCAGCTCTTTCGCTTGCGCAATGGCCCCATTGTTGTCACACAGCAATGGGATCAGATCAGAGTCACCCGGCACCACACCAAGGTCGGTGATGAATTTATCCAACACTGCCTCCTTGGCGGCTTCAGCTGCAGCAATGTACTCAGCTTCTGTCGTCGAGTCTGCAGTGGTTTCTTGCTTGGAACTCTTCCAGCTCATTGCACCTCCGTTTAAGGTGAACACAAACCCAGATGTAGACTTGCTATCATCTGGATCTGACTGGAAACTCGAGTCAGTATATTCCCGAAGTTTCAAGTCCCCTCATCCATAAACCAGAAATATATCCTTAGTCCTTCTCAAGTACTTAAGGATACATTTCACTGCCATCCAGTGTGTTTCACCTGGATTTGCCTGATATCTGCTCGTAACACTTAGAGCAAATGCCACATCAGGCCTTGTACATAGCATGGCATACATGATAGACCCTATAGCCGAAGCATAGGGGACTCTATCCATGACTGCCCTCTCTTCAGGAGTCTTAGGAGACTGCTCCTTAGACAGATTAATCCCATGTCTCATTGGTATGAGACCTCTCTTGGAATTTTCCATGCCAAACCTTTTGATAATGGTATCTATGTACATGGATTGGGTTAAGCCAAGCATCCTCTTAGATCTATCTCTATAGATATGTATTCCCAATACGTAGGATGCTTCTCCCAAATCCTTCATGGAGAAGTTCTTTGACAACCAAACCTTTACTGATGATAACATCCCTACATCATTCCCAATGAGCAAGATGTCATCAACCTAAAGTATGAGAAAAGTGATAGCACTCCCACTGATTTTCTTATACACACATGGTTCATCTTCATTCTTAATGAAGTCATAAGATTTGATAGTCTCATCAAACCTTATGTTCCAACTACGAGAAGCTTGCTTCAATCCATAGATGGTCCTTTGAAGCCTGCATACTTTATCTGGACACTCTTTGGATGTAAAACCCTCAGGCTGTATCATATACACTTCTTCCTCAATGTTTCCATTGAGGAAAGCAGTTTTCACATCCATCTGCCAGATCTCGTAGTCAAAGTATGCAGCAATGGCGAGAAGAATTCTGATCGACTTTATCATGGCAACTGGTGAGAAAGTTTCGTCATAGTCAATTCCTTGCCTTTGACGATACCACTTTGCCACCAACCTTGCCTTATAAGTGTCGATCTGTCCATCTGCACCGATCTTTCTCTTAAAGATCCACTTGCACCCAATAGGTACAATACCTTCAGGCAAGTCTACTAAGTTCCAAACTTGGTTGGTGTACATGGACTGCATCTCAGAATTCATGGCATCTTGCCATTTCCCTGACTGAGGACAATCAACAGCCTCTTGGTAGGTCTTTGGATCATCATCCTCATCATAAGACATGCCTTCACTGATACGTCCAACATATCTTTCAGGCTGTCTAGGTACTCTAGAAGACCTATGCTGAATGTGTGTATATTCCTGAACAGGTTCCGGAACTGATATTTCAACTGGTGGACTTTGCACAGTCTGTGGATCTAGAACCTCTTCTAGATCTACCTTACTCCCACTGTCCTCTTGGGTAATGTACTCTCTCTTCCAAGAAGACAGCTCTCCTGGCAACAAACACTCTTTGTTCACTAGGATGGTAAAAGTAGTACCCAAATGTTTCTTTTGGGTATCCAACAAACCTGCACTTATCAGTTCTAGAGTCCAGTTTATCTGGGTTGTGTTTCTTTACATGGGCAGGACAGCCCCAGATTTTAACATGTTTAAAATCAGGCTTTCTACCCTTTCATATCTCATATGGAGTAGAAGACACAGATTTACTGGGAACCCTGTTCAGCAGATATGCCGCTGACTCTAGCGCATATCCCCATAGGGAAACTGGTAACTGTGAAGGCTCATCATAGATCGTACCATGTCCAACAAGGTCCGATTTCTCCTTTCCGATACACCATTCATCTGTGGTGTATAGGGAGGAGTCCATTGAGAAAGGATACCATTATCCTTTAAGAATTGTGTGAACTCTGTACTCAAGTATTCACCTCCTCGGTCTGACCATAGGATTTTAATGCTCTTTCCAGTTTGCTTCTCAACTTCATTCTTAAATTCTTGGAATTTCCCAAAGGCTTCAGATTTGTACTTCATTAAGTAAACAAATCCGAACCATGAGTAGTCATCCGTGAATGTAATGAAGTATGAGTAGCCACCCTTGGCTTGGGTAGACATTGGACCACATACATCCAAGTGTATTAGTTCCAATATGTCCTTGGCCCTATCTCCATGTCCACTAAATGGAGATTTGGTCAACTTACCCATTAAACAGGATTCACAAGTTGCATATGATTCATAATCAAATGGATCTAAGTATCCATTCTTATGCAACTTTTGAACCCTATTCTCGCCAATGTGACCAAGCCTACAATGCCATAAGTAGGCAGTGTTCACACTATTCTTACTTCTCTTAGGAGAAACATCAAAATGGAGATTTTCATAAGAAACATCAAGTAGATACAATCATTTACCAAATTTGCTAAAGCAACTAGTTTATTTCTCAAATAAACTGAACAACTATTGTTCTCAATGGTAAACTTGTATCCAATTCTGTCTAAACAAGAAACATAAATAATGTTTTTAAAATGCTAGGCACAAGTAGCAATCATCTAATGAAGAAAATCTCCTGAGGGTAACTTGAGCTTCACTGTCCCCACAGTATGTGCAGCAACACTTGCGCCGTTTCCAAGCCTCAAGTTCACCTCACCCTTGTTCAGCTTCCTTCTACTTGTCAACCACTGCATATCATTGCAGACGTGAGAAGCACATCCAGTGTCTAAAACCCAAGATGTGAATCTCTAAGAGACAAGTGAAGATCTATCATATAGATACATGAAGCTTCGCCAAACTTCTGCTTCTCCTGAGCCTTCATTGTAAGGTAGTCCTTGCAATTTCTTTTCCAGTGTCCCTTTTTCTTGCAGTGGAAGCACCCCTTTTGCTGTCCAGAAACATGGCGGTGGCATCTTGCAGGGGTCGTGTGCCCTCCACAAAGAGCCAAACGACGCCACGATGGGTTCTTCTCGAAGCCCTTAGTACCGGGAACAACTTCCAAGTACCAAACGGGAAGTGCACATCCCATGTGCGACCCAAGAACGAGGTAAAGATTAGGGATTCATGCAGAACGCGAATCGACAAAAACACATGAAATAACATTCATATGACGTCGATACCGACCGAACCAGCAACCTGGATCTGATACCACTGTAAGGAATCGATCAGAGCGCAGTGGAAACGCGATTCCCTCCCGTAGATATCGTTGCCGGTGGTCAGATCGAACAGAAAAATGGAGAACCCGCGCACAAGGAGATCCGATCTATACCTTTGCGGGGTTGCGAAACTCTAGAATCCGGGAGGAAGTGGCGCTGGAGGCGCTGGTGCTTCAAGCCGTTCAAGTGTCCGGCCTCTAGACGTATCCACGCGAGCTCCGGATGCAGACGGGATCTCCTCGGTCTCCACGCGTCTCCCGGATCTCAACTCCACCATGTGCCAGAGAGAGGAGAGAGGAGGTGGGGGCGCCCAGGGAGAGAGAGAGGAGGTGGCGGCCAGGGACAGAGCCTGGAGCTTGGGCCAGGGTTTAACTCTCCACGTGCATATATAGACTCTGCGGTTTTTCACAAAAACCCAGTTAATGTCTATATCGGTCATCCTGCCCAGTCTGCTCAGAACTCTATTGCGTGTGACCCTCTAGGCCCAAGTGCTAGTCCAGTTTTCAGCCCATTAAGCCCAATAACTCTTTATTGACTTACTGTAATTATTAATATCTCATATTAATTAATTACACAATCAATTATCATCTCACGATAATTGACCGGGCTTCTAATCAAGTGGGTGCCAAGCAACACCACTTGATCCTGGAAAGCATTGGGGTTCAGAAACCCATTCAAGGAACCTTTTGTGTCAACAGATACCACGTGACTATAATCCCTCGCTCGTACAATACTCCCGAGCGCACTTAAGGTATGGTCAAATGTCAAACCATAATATGTGCACTCACTTGGTTTAGATGCCGCATAGCAATATCAGAAAACTCCTTTTCTGATAAGTAGTCATGCCCTGGCCAGGGACTATCAGGCATCTTTCCCTAGAGCATTCACTCTCTTATTACCGACAGCGAGCGATCCCATGTTGACCACACAATCACCTTCGAAGGTATTCCGCTAGATCCGAACACTTAACTGATTAAGACCCCATAGCTAGAGATCTATAAGTTAAGGTCAAAATCTAGAAGTCCACCGACAAGTGTCCTTGGTGTCTCAGGTCTAAGGACCAATCACGCCACTATGACAATGAATCTAGCTGGTTGACAGTTAGGTAACATTACCATCCAGCGATTCATAACGGATCAGTTCAGTGAACTCATTCTCCAATGAGCACCTACAGACTCACCTTAGTGTCTCCACACAAGTGACTATGAGACCAGTCACCCTCATTATATGAGCAGGTGCAACCTGTACTAGTCTAACCGGATATTCGATGTCCTTCTCGAATATCCTCCGACTCGGAACAATTAAGAATATACGCTTTAAAGAATTAATCCCATTGTTAGGATCTCATCATAATTAGTATCCATTGCGCATATTCATGGACTTCATAATGAAACGAAAAACGAATACACATAATGAATATAAAAGCCTTATTATATATCAAAGAACAAGATTGTACAAGTTATGATTGGCTTGAGGACACCCATAACTAACAGACACCAGTAAGGGGTGTGTCGACACTACCTTTGCAAAACATTGCCTGTCTTGGGTCTGATCATTGCATGATGTCTATTTAATGGCTTAAAAGTTTAACATGAAAAATCCTTAATTACATTATATTATTCTAATTGCTTCTTAATGATATGATCATACATGAAACTTGTGATTTACCCTTGTTACCATTCTAGGTTGATTTAAATGATGAATATTATTTTAAAATCTTGTAAACCCACATGTAGGTAAATGCATTGTTCATTGCATGCCATCATGTTAAGTGTTTTCCGAGAGTTTGAGACCGACGGATTGTGAATTGACACACGTGCATCACTACACACCTATACATCTAGGGCTTGCACTTCCTTCTCTTCTTGTTCTCGTGAGCGTGATTTACAATCTAGACTAAAACCATTAATGTAAAGATTGAACTAAATTATAAATCGTACCGTTCTGCTGCAGAATTTATCTTGGCCATGTTCTCATGAAATCATGTTCTATTACTTGTCCCATCATCATCATGAACATGACATTACATATGATTACTTATTGAAACTCTCATTAGCCATTATTAATGACTGTGGGTATCTACATTTAAAATTTACATGAGATGCTGACAGGGCACGGCGTGTGTCCAAGGGCTCTAGTCTAGCCCCAATGACGGCGAGTCATAAATATACTGTTAACCATGGGGTATAATGATTATTGGCGTTGCGTCTGCGTGGGAGTACTTTCTTGCTTGTTGAATGTCAGATACATAACACATACACGTGACCTGTGTGCACTCTTGGTGGATCTTTCCTTGGTGTACATTAGTGTTTACGTGCCTGATTTGTGTTACTTGATCGTGCTTGTGCAATCTTGCTTGCTTGCTTGCGTATATGGCCATCTGCATTTATTGCAACTAGTGATATCTTGCGTTCTTGTAAACTATTGACATTAAGTGAAATCTTGCGTGCCTGTACAAAGTGATCTATTGCTAGTTCTCTCTTGTTACATCATTCCAGATCTTATTCTATCATGATCACTATCTAGCTTGTTTCATGCATCATGTTTTAAATCTGTTTTATTCGTACACGCATATCATGTCATTCATCATGCTTACCTAGCTCTAAAATGTTAATCACTTATATCATTGCCCGCACATTGAGATATAAATCCTACTGGGCTAGTTTTCTCATCCCCTACTTCTACCCAATCTAGGTGACTATGACATTGAAGAGGAGGAGCAAGTCGAGGATGGGAATGCGTCCGAGTGATGAGCGTTCCAACTATGATTCTAGTTATAGTATATTACTTTGAGCATTAGTACAATGTAGTAGGAAGTGAGGAATAAATGTAATTTTCCCTTTTATTGAGTCTCAGTCCTATACTATTTCCATTTTGATAAAATGAGTTGAGATCTAATTACAATTATAAGGAGTTCATCATTTGGGCCGTATTATGATGTTGTGTTGATACACATTTAGTGCGTGCTAGCTAGAGGCTTATTTGCCGACTGTCGACGTCTCGGGATATCGACTCGAATTCTTCGAACTAATATCTGCTGCGTAATTCTCGGGACGTGATAGTTTAGTGGTATCAGAGCCTAGGAAATCCAAATAGGATATATGTCTCAGGATTAGGAGATACCTATGGATCCTAGGTCATGGAAATTAAATATAGTACCTGGTGAGAATGGGTAGAGACTGGAATATGTTAGAAAGAATTAAATACTCCTACCCATTGACTCTTATAATGTATATAGAGACATTAATTGGTTTCCATCCTTTTCTCAGAACCCTTAACGTTACACTCCTACTCATAACTTTTACCCTCAACTGCAATGGCTCGCAACAGTGGCAAGCTATGCAAGAAACCGTGGCTGGATTGACCCAGGCATTACAAAATGTAGTTCAGGCTGGAAATCAGCTGGAGCTGCAAGGAATGGAGCCGGTGATCTGCACCGGAATTTTAGGAGTTTAAACCCTCTCCTCGTTTCTCTGGATCCCCCGATCTGATGAAGCGGAGAATTGGCAGGAAGAAATAGAAAGGATCTTCTAAGTAATGCAATGCACCAATAGGGAGAAAGTGGTACTGGCCACTTTTCAATTTACCAAGGATGCCCGAGCATGGTGGAAGGCCACATCGGCCCACCTGCCTAATATAGCTGAACTGGAGTGGGCCGGATTCCTGGAGATATTCCGAGAAAGTATTTCTCTGAGAGAGTCAAGGAGAAGAAGGCAGCGGAGTTTGCCGCACTAAAACAGAAAGGATGTCTGTGGCTGAGTATGAGGATCATTCGCACGACTGGCTGTGTACTCCCACACCTCTGGTGGGCACGGAAAGACTAAGGCCAATCGTTTCATGGATGGCTCAGGCCCATGTTCATTGAAAAGCTCGGACCACACAACATCCAAACCTCACACTGAGATGGTCCAAAGTCTCAACTGGTAGAAGATACTATGGCTAAGGTGAGGCATGAGGGGAAAGGACATCTCAAAGCCGACCTTTACAAAAAGGGGAGCAGTCGATACAACTCAACTGGCCACTCCCCAATAACAATAATAACAACAACAAAAGGCCAACCACTGGAAGGACTATGGCATGGAGAAAAGAATCAAGTAGAAGAAGCAATGACGTGGAGTATTGTAAATTTTGCAACAAGTCTGGGCACCATGCGGACAAGTGCTGGAAGAAGGCCGGGGCTTGCTTGCGATGTGGGAGTCATGGACATCGTATACCGAACTGTCCTCATGCTAAAGACCAAGCTGGAAGGAACCAAGAAGTGGTAAAGCGTCAGGACGGGTGAATGCAATGACACAAGTGGAGCTTCCGGAAGGAGGTATGATTGTACGCCTAGACTGATCTTATGATGTTTTTCTTATTAGTACATTTCTAAGTGGGGAGATCATTAAGAGAGATTAGGAATAATCTAGTATTATACCATAGTTCATCCGGAGGATTAAGATGGAGTTATGTCAACCGTGAAAGAAAACATGAGTGGAAGGAACCAAATGAATAGTATGGGTGGCCATAGGTGTACTGTTGGACTAGCATCCACGATGTGGAACACGTTATAAGACGTAAATCCGAAACGAGCTCAAGATCATAACTATCAAAGTTAATTAATGATCTATGAATTTGGGGACCAATTCTCTTAAGTGGGGAGGGTGTAGCCCCCGGAATTTTAATTACATACAAATTCAAAATAAATGGAAATAATAATTTCCATAATATCTGAGTATTTAAACATACGTATCATTATCGTATGACAAAATACATCGAAAAATCCGTAAATTATAAATCAATCCCAACATTTTACTAAAAGTTTCACAAGAAATTTGTGCCAAGAAAATCGTATTAGCCAGTTTAAAGTGTTTCGCGACTTATTATCGTAATTCATGAATAAGTCGAAAAATCATTATCACACGTACTTGGATGGTCGGAAATAAATAAAAATCATATATGGACTTCAAATAATATCATCTAATGACCCATCATGAATTTGGTTCAATAAATTATTTTGGCTAGCTTTAAGATTGTGATTGATTATCCAATTAGGAAACAAGTCGGAAAACCGTTAACACGAAATACGACGCATCAAAATTAAATAAAAGTGTTGGAGAGACTTCCAACATTATACATTAATGACCTAATATCATAACTGGGTCAATGGACATCATTTGGCCAATAATCAAATAAAGCTAGAAAATGCATGGAAAATTCGTAACTCTAAATAGGCTGAAATTAGAAAGAGGCAATTTGAGTTAATTGGGATGCATCATGCATTCTTGGCACCCAAATTCGTGCCTAACTATGGTGGGAGTTTCCTAAAGCCTCACACACTCTATGGGAGGAAGAAATCCTCCCTAAATAGGAACTAATCTGTCAAAACCGCAACCTGGCTTTCCTAGTCATAATAGGACTCCTAAAAACACCATGGTTCTTAATACTCTTCACCAACCTAGGATCGAGTTTTAGAACTCGCTAGGGTCGTGTGGAGGAGTTCTTGGCAGCTGGGGAAGCAAGAGATCCCCACACCAAGTCGTTCTTCTTCCCCGTTGTGTCTGCTGCGACCTGCACAGGCAGTCATCTTGAGGTCGACCAAAGGTAGGCAAACCTAAACCAAACCTTGCAAGGCTTATACCCTAGAAAGAGGGTCAAGCCTACGTTCTAACACAAGTGGATGTTCAAATTCCATGCAGTATATACGGAGCAGTAAGTGTTTCCTCCAAGTGGTATGAACACGGGTTTTCTGGAAAAATGAGACTTCTTCAACCCATAAGGTAGGTTTTATCGGGCCAAACCTTAACATATCCTATACCATGTGTAGAGCATCAGCTAACGTTCGTTTCCCACTGGTTTCATCGAATTATAATGGGTATATTTTGAGTTATAAGTGTTCTCCCAAAGTCGCGCACTGTTATGGCTTTTCCTGTTCTTCTTTATGCATGTGATTCAAGATTGAATTTGACTAAACTTCCCTCACAACGTTCTTCTACTTGAAGTCACGATCATCTTTTATGTTGGACGTTTTATCCAAAGTCTTTGGTTAGAGCGTTATAGGCGTGGGAAGAGAGTCACTGCACGATACTGTGATTTCGGGCTACACTTGACTTTTTGTTCTTCATATGTTTTCTCGGGATTCGAGACTGAATTAGATCAAACTCCCAACATCACAGTTCTTCTACTAGTTATCCTCGTCATCTTTCGTGTTGAATGTTTTGTCTAAATGTCAATCCTTAGAGAGTTATAAGAGGTGAAAGTGAATCGCTGCATGAGACGTTTTCTGGTTACACCTGACTCATCTTTTTTTTTCTGGAAGGGCCACTAGTGTCGACACTACCTGAACTAGTGTCGACACACTGTCCCAAAACAGCTCAGAAGGTATTCTGGGAAGCTCTCTAGTGTCGACACTACCTGATCTAGTGTCGACACACTGTCCCAGTTTGACCCAGAAAGTTTCTGGGAGCTGATCTAGTGTCGACACTACCTGATCTAGTGTCGACACTACCTGATCTAGTGTCGACACACTGTCCCATATTGGCCAGAAGGTTTTCTGGAAGCTGTCTCTAGTGTCGACACTACTTGATCTAGTGTCGACACTACTTGACCATTTTGCCTTGTATTTGAAGCATTGTGTCGACGCTACTCGATCTAGTGTCGACACTACTTGACCAGTTTTTATTATTTTGCCTTGTGATGAAGCATGGTGTCGACACTAGTAAGGGGGTGTCGACACTACCTTGTAAAATATTGCATGTCTTGGGTCTGTTCATTACATGATGTCTACTTAATGGCTTAAAAGTGTTTAACCCATTGAAAACTCCTTAATTACATGAATATTATTCTAATTGCTTCCTTAATGAAATGATCATACATGAAACTTGTGATTTACTCTTGTTACCATTCTAGCTTGTTTTAAATGATGAATATTATCTTAAAATCTTGTAAACCCATATGTAGTTAAATGCATTGTTCATTGCATGCCATCATGTTAAGTGTTTTTCTGAGAGTTTGAGACCGACGATTGTGAATTGACACGCGTACATCACTACACACTTATACATCTAGGGCGTGCACTTCCTTTCTCTTTTTGTTCTCGTGAGCGTGATTTACAATCTACACTAAGCCATTAATGTAAAGATTGAACTAATTATAAATCGTACCGTTCTGCTGCCGAATTTATCTCTTGACCACTGTTCTCATGAAATCATGTTCTATTACTTGTTCCCATCATCATCATGAACATGACATTACACTGCTTACTTATTGAAACTCTCATTGGCCATTATTAATGACTGTGGGTATCTACATTTAAAAATTTACATGAGATGCTGACAGGGCACGGCGTGTGTCCAAGGGCTCCAATCTAGCCTCAATGACGGCGAGTCATAGATATATTGTTAACCATGGGGTATAATGATTACTGGCGTTGCATCTGCGCTGGGAGTACTTTCTTGCTTGTTGAATGTTAGATACATACCACATACACGTGACCTGTGTGCACTCTTGGTGGATCTTTCCTTGGTGTACATTAGTGTCTACGTGCCTGATTAGTGTTACTTGATCGTGCTTGTGCAATCTTGCTTGCTTGCTTGCGTGATATGGCCATCTTGCATTTATGCAACTAGTGATATCTTGTGTTCTTGTAAACTATTGACATCAAGTGAAATATTGCGTGCTTGTACAAAGTGATCTATTGCTAGTTCTCTCTTGTTATAATCTTCCAGATCTTATTCTATCATGATCCTCTATCTAGCTTGTTTCATGCATCATGTTTTAAATCTGTTTTATTCGTACACGCATATCATGTCATTCATCATGCATACCTAGTTCTAAATCGCTAATCACTTATATCATTGCCCTCACATTGAGATGTAAATCCTACTGGGCTAGTTTGCTCATCCCCTACTTTTACCATATCTAGGTGACTATGACATTCAAGAGGAAGAGCAAGTCGAGGATGGGAATGTGTTCGAGTGATGAGCGTCCCAATTATGAGTCTAGTTATATTATTTATTTTGAGAGTTAGAACATGTAGTAGGAAGTGAGGGGTAAATGTACTTTCCTTTTTATTGAGTCTAGTTCTGTTGTCCCATAGTCTAAGAGTTGTAACAGTTTCATTTGGAATGCAATAAGTTGAGATTTGAATACAATTTTTTATGAGTTCATCTGTTGGCCCTATTATGATGTTGTGTTGATATACATTTAGTGCGTGCTAGCTAGAGGCTTATTTGCCGACTGTCCACGTCTCGGGATATCGATTCAAATTCTTCGAACTAATATCCGCTGCGTATTCTCCGGGACGTGACAGGTTGGTGGGGCCTTCTCTGGCGCCCTCCCACTCGGCCAGCCAACGCATAGGCTGGCTTTGTGGCCATCATTTGGTGCCGCTTGAGCTTTACGTGCTCAAGATTGAGGCTTCTGCCCTAGCCTTCTTTTTGGAGGACCCCTCTTGGACCAACCTGGAGGCAAGTCTCTACTTCATGGCCTCTTTAGTTGCTGCAACTATCTTAGCGCCCCTCTAGATCATCTCAGATTGACCATGTTTTCTACATCAAATACAACCTACACAATTAGCTTTCAGCAGAATAAGCAAGAAGAGAAAAAAAAAGGGATGGGACTGAGCTTACCCTACGGCTAAGCAAGGCATAACTCGGGCTGCTCTAGATTCTCCTCTATCAAGAGCACTTACACCACCCTCTCAATAGTGAAGAGCCCCGTCAGCACAGAGAATGCAGGCCCAACCAATTGGCACTTCAACAAATCATTGGCCCAACACATGGGGAAGGGGAAGGGGCCACCGACCTCTCCCTCACAAGAAGAAATGACCCTTCCACCTGTAGATCAAGGTTGACAGCCCCTTCACCATGTTCGACGTGCCCTCGCAATGACATGAACAATTCCTTATGCGTCGAGCTCTACTTCAAAGAATAAAAAATATATAAAAATACCTAATTGGCAGCATCCCCATCTTGGCCTAATGACACATGATCAAAAAGAAAAACTACTCATCGTTTGTGCTGTAGGCTAGGCTGGCCTCTTGACTTCCTCATCTTCCTCACCCCCTACCTCGGCCCCAGACTTCTGCTCCTCCCTTAAGCTCGACCTACTCCCTCTCCTTATCAGATGACCTATAAGTGCTCTCTGATGACTAGTTCATAGTACTACCATGGCCCCTGACCTAAGACTTCTTGGCAACACATTCTCACCTAAGCCCTAGGAGACACTCACTATCCAATTTTCTAACCTCACACTTACCAAGTGCTATAGTGGCTATAAAAAGGGAAGCATTAAGTCACCTCGGTCTACCCACCGACAACCCCGACCTCATGTTGAGCTATCCAATCTTTCCCAACCTCTCACCTACAATAGAACTTGCAAGTTCATGTCTCCCCACCCTAGCCAGTGCTTATATAAACCCCAGTGAGACCCAAGACCTAGGCCGATGCTTAACATTTATAGTCCTCGCTAGTGAGAAGAAACACCATCATTGCAACATGGGTAGGACGATGCAACACAACTATGGTGACGTAAGCAAGTTGGCACGATATTTTAGTGAGAGAAGACTTTGGACAGAGGACCTGGTAACTTGAGTCTTGGCCCCGAAGTGGGGGGCTCACTGGCTAGGCCCAGCAAGTCCAATGGCCTGGCCTAATAAGGCTCCCAAAAGAAGATGAAGGAAGTGGAGTGGTCGAGGACTTTAGTCCCATATCAGTTAACCTCCTCCCCTTCACTCCCCAACTATCTTCAAAAGGAAGGTCAATTTGGCACAGGTAAGGAGAAGAGGACACATGGCGATAACAACTTGGTTGCTACTCCTCACTTTCTTTCTCTTCTTCCTAAACCTTTCTCCCTCCTTAAATCAAGCTAGTTTAACTTGGCCATCAGATGGTCATCTTTAAGAATCCATTCTTGAAATTGACTATCTTTTGCAAGTCGAATCATCCTCAATCAAGAGCGGGCGCTTGTTCCCCCTATTGAGCTCAAAGTTCGAGTCTCCTGAGATCAGCCTACTAGGACCAAGATGAGACTGGCCTCACCACCTACCAACTCGCATGATACAATATCATGAGCCTGGTTAGATACTTGGTCGGATTGTGATGAGGCTTGAGTGGATGATCTCCAAGTGCGAAGTTCAAGGTGCCAAAAGAAAACAGCTAGAGGAGAGAATTCCTCTCTGAATTTTAAGAACACCTTAATAAAGTTTTCATCCATGTTGCAACGAGCTATTCACAGAAGTTGAAATCATGACCCACCATTATTGACATGTGACATGATCTGCATGAAATCCTTCCTGCATGTTCTATAATGATAAAGAGAAAGACTTATTGTACTTGTCCATTACACTTTAAGTGCAATATGACTAGGCAAGAAGTCCATGTGACATCCAACAATTGGATTGCCACTTTATCATCTCTCATGTGAAGAGTGTCACATGAGTTATTGTCTAGTCACATTACACTTAAGTGCAATAGACAAATGCAATAAATCTTTCTCAATGATAAAACGCCATGTAGGGCTCATATGTGTAAGAATACTACTTTTATCATTGCAGATCCAGGCACTAGCTTAACGCATGATCTCACACGATATTTAAATATGATAAGATGTGCTTAGAAGGCCTATGTCAGCAAGCTTAGGCCGGCCCCTTTTATATGGAGTCCGGACCTATATGATGTCATTCCAAAAAGTGCCAGTTCGTTGTTAACTGGGTGTCCCTTTGTCTCCTGCCGTCCAAAGCAGACGAGTTGACCCCGTTCCCAGAATTTTTTTAATGGCAACCAAAAGCTAAAATGCTGGTCAAATTAGGATGATGCAAGGATGACCCCATGTCCGTGGTGGGTTAGAGGTCAAAATTTTGATCTGAACTCTTCGATAAATTTTGGAACCCGAAGGGCATTATAAATGTTTTTTATAAATGTTTTCTTCTACCGTGGTTTGTGGACCCAAGAGAAGATGTTAAACTATATATTAAAACATTTTTTTTGGATGGACAGGACTGTGTATTAAAACTTGTATGCACCAGAATAAGAATACAACATACTTGGCTGCCATAAAAGTAGAAAAGGATCGAAGCCTTAATCAATCTACACTTCAAAAAAAAAAAAGGGTGGGGGGAAGGTGGAGTACAAGAACAAAAACACCAGTAATTTACCAATCTGCACGGCCCACGTTTACAGTTTATCCAAAGTTGAGGGTGTTCACTTTTAAAATGTTCACAGTTAAAATAGAGGAGAGATAAGACGGGTATTCTTATCATACAATTTTTTCGGATATATTTGATATTAAGATATTTTCACTCTATCTCCGATCTATCTTAATATCAAATATATTTTTAATATTTGTGAGAATATTTTCATTCTATTTTCGATCTATTTTAATATCAAATATATTCTTAATATCTCTATATATAGAGATACAATCCGTTCTATATCTGATTAATGAGATTGATGGACAAATGATTAAAAAAATCATAAAAACGTAAGAGGAAAAGAACTGAGGTCTACCTTGGCTGAGATGACCAAGTATCTGACAACGTTTCCTCCCCTGGTGTTCCACGTTCCAACTCTTTATAGTAATAAACAAGTGGGTAGTAGTAAGACATGTTACAGATTAAATGGATGAAACTTTACATCAAGTTTCTTAGCTCCTCCTTAACATGTACATAGAATCTATCTCACTTGCCTCTCCTTATCTAATGTCATCCCCTTCGTCCCAACTGCAAGTGCCACCTACACCCATTATCATATTGCAGTTAAGTTTCTCATTTTTTATTTTATTTTTTAGGTTTTATAAGAAAATGAGTGCAAAAAATGTCATTTTTGACCCGACCCATTCGCAAACCCTAAATATAAGAAATATATTATAGAAATAAATTATACAACTTAGGAAGATACAAAATTAGGAATTAGATATGGAATAGATGTGCACGCATTTTTTGGTCTTACAATGTATATTTTACTTCTAAAATAATTTTATAACTTTTCCACTCCCATATTGCATTTTTCATTCTTAAAATGTATATTTAATTCTCACAATATTTATTAAGAAAAACGAAAAATTATGAAATGAAACATATAAAAATGTAACTTCCCCGGAACTTCATAACTATAAGAGATTAACTATCAAAAATACTCACAAGTGTTTAACAAAAGAAATTTCTTAATCTAAATCCATAAAACGTCCACCTTTCATCTTTTTTGGCGAAAAAAACATCTAGAAAATGATATATTGAAATAGAAACTACTCTGCAATACAAAAAGGAAGAGCACCATGAATGTGATGCCCAAAGCATCCATATGGTCTACTACTCGAGAGCATCTGGATATTCTGGAGAGCATGTGATGTTCTCCAAAGCATCCAACACATGTTATGGAGAACACACATACTCGAGTAGATCCACATGCCCTTTAGGATTTGGTAGTTAGGAAAAAAGAGCTGCCGTGAGTGAGATATGAAATTTGAATCTGTGCCTCTTAAACTTCACACAGATTGGAGTAGCACAGTCTCACATGACTCACAAGTTAGGGCCCTCCAGCATACACCTACCTTAGGAGCTAAGTTCAAATCTCCACCTTCACATTTATATATATAAAAAATAGGGCTATCAGAAGTATCCATCATGCTGTCTAGAGTCAAGAAACTATCAAAAGCCTTTTTGAGTGGACAAATTTTCTCCAATACAGAGCCCACGTGCCCCTGGCATGTGTTAAGTTCTGACTACATGTTGAAAGGGCCAAACGACGTGGACTTGCATCAAGTGAAATCTCTAAGATGAATGTTCATCAAGGGCAACAACCAAGCTCAGTCCACCCGTTGAAAATAACTTCCCAAACGATCACGGGAAGTAACTTTGAAAGCACACACTCGGTTCACACAAAATTCACCTGCTAGTGTTAAATCTTCCACGGCTAACAGACCAGACCAGACCAGACCAGACCAGCCCAGCCCAGCCAAGCGACGCGAAAGCTGCATCATGAATCAGCTCAAACAGTGCCGAAATCATCACACTCAAAACTGGATAAAAAGGCCGATTAAGGTGAAAGATACAAAGAATCTGCCAACAGTTTCTCTCTCATCTACTCCATAAACTCATTAGAAAAACTCCAGCAACACATATCCAGCATCAAACCAAATGCATGCTATAATAGAATTTCGAAAAGCACAACCATAACACTCATAAAAGGTCCCCGAGTTGGTGATCTTGCCGACCTACAACTTTGCTCAGCAACAGCTCACAGTACCAAACATGATTGCACAATCTGTTCTGTACTAATGCATAATTACTAGCTTCATCCTAGCCGTGCATGTATCATTCAGTGTTTCATACAAATTCATTCAAGCAATAATGATACAAATTGTCAGCATTACTTGACCTTAAGCTTACTCCCAGTTTTTCCCATCTCCATGTGTTAAAGCTGGTAACCCAGCTGGAAGGCAATGAGTTTGACCATTCTCAAACATCACCTCTATCTGCAAACAACCAAAGGAGCTTACACTGAATGAATACTCTGGCCAGAAACTAAACACTGACCTGTCAAAAATATAACATAGACACTAAAGCTCCTGTCAATAATATACTCCATGCCCAAGGAGGGTACACACATGATCTTGCTGTCATTGACTAATTACTTATATGGTAATCATTCTGGTTTCTTCAGATTCAAGCAGTTATCTGCTGCCTGGTTGAACAGCTCTTGGACCTGCCTCAGTTCCTGCTCTGGTGACAGAAAGGATATCAATGATGTTAGGCAAATTGACCTCCAACATGAATAATGATTAGGGGAATAAAGCTCATCCACTTGCACAATTGAAAATAGAAAGATTTTCCACACTAATTTAAAAGTATCCCTCAAACGAGAAAAACAAAATCGTTTGTCCAAACTGGTGAAAGATGCGAGGATAAGGGATTGTGTACTGATGCTATCATTGAACCTTCTCATCAAGCAATGAACATGGAAAAACTATATACCTGCGGCCTCCAGCTGCTTCTGAAGCTCTTCCCCAACCGCTTCGTTTTCTGCCTGGATGTCAAGTCGGGTATTTTTCGGAAATAAATTGAATGTGACAAGATAACTAGCATGGTTCTAGCAAGACATTGATCTTATTTCTGTACCAATAATAAAAGAACACACCTCAAGTTCTGCTATCCTTTTTAATTGTGCTTCCTCGCCTCCTTCCGACAGTGGCAGTGCAGCAACAAGCACGTCAAACTGAAGAAAAATCACAGGAGAACCTTAAGAAACAGGTTAAGGTGGGAATTATGCAGCTTGACAGAAGTAGAGAGCAGAAGGAATCATAGCCATTAGTTTAGAAAGTCGTTAACCTGCTTTGCAGCTTGAACCAGGGCAGCACTCATTAACTTTGGCTGTTCGGCAATGTTGATTGTTTCATCTGATAAACTGGCTGCCGGCTCAGGATAATTTGGAGAAAGCCTAACAGGTGGTGCATCTCTTTGTAGCGTCCCAAATGTGTTGAAGGAAAGACCAGCAATAACATTAACTTGTTCTTGCAATTGGGATATAATGTCCATTATACACTGTCACCTTCAAAATAGCTAAGAAACAACCTGAAGAAAGAATCAAGGACTATCTATCAGAAGAAGTTCGGCGATCTGAGCGACAATACCGACAAAAAAAATTCCCCAATTCTTCGTTTTAATGCTTATGGGATGGGTGCACTGAAGTCCTCTTCTTACCACGGCCGGGGAGGGGGGGGGGGGGGGAGGGATGGGGATGGCGGGGGAGGGACCCCCGGAAGGGTTCGTCCTCCGGTGCTGCCACCAATCTCTGTGTGCGTGTATGTCTGTGTACGCGAGAGAGAGAGAGAGAGAGAGAGAGAGAGAGAGAGATGCACCTGCGACGGCGAAACGGCTGGGTGGATGGCGACGTCGGGACGGCAAAGAGCGGCGAGAAGGCAGGGGGCAAAACCCTGGATGGGATAGGGGAATTTGGGGGTGGGTGGCGAATAGGGATGCCGTCCGTACTCGTATGGGCTGGCTGAGCGGGCTCATGGGCTGCTCACGTGTCAGACTTTGCCATAGTTTGACTTTTCACTCGGATAATTAGTACACCACCGATGGGTAGAACTATTTTTTTTCTTCAAAATAAGTACATTTCATCATAAATTATATGTCCAGGTAATTTGAATAAGTATTTATAATATTAAAAATTTTTTACATTATACTAAACTTGCTTATCATTTTCATCCATTTTTTGCACCAATTAAGAGTTGTGTACTCATTTCTACTCAGTTTCTTAAGCCATCAAACTGAATAATCAAATTATACAAACAGTCGGTTTTGTCCTTAATCAACAATATTGGGTACGTACTTAGGTTTCTTGGGATATCCCTCATCTTGTAACTACTCTTACCTAAATATGTTTAAGTCCGGAGTTCTTTGCAAAAACTCAGGGGATATATCAAAAGGTGCCTTAAGAGTTATGGATCACAACTTTTCATTTATCGCCCAATAACATTATCCTGATTTCCGATATGAGATTAATCTGATTCAACCCTGGCCTAACACCCGCACACAGGGATGGCTCCACACACACTGGCCCCGCCAAGTAGCCTTTTGACCAGTACGGCTCGTAATTGGGTCACTACAAGCCACCAGTTTTTGCCTGATCCGAACCAACCCATATTGTACTGGACAGGTCCTATTCTGTTACCATACTATAACATCCTGATCTAAGCCTCGTGTGGTATTATCTGTTTTGATCCTCCGACCTCACAGTTTTGTCCTTAGTCAACCATGTCGATTACATATTTGGACTTTCTAGGAGGTCACTCATCCCGTGACTACTCCCACACAAGTACATTTAACTCCAGAGTTCTTCGCAACAGCTCAGTCGATACACCAAAAGGTGTCTCACGAGCTATGAATCACAACTTTACATTTATGGGCCAGTAACACTACCTTGATTTCTGATATGGGACTAATCCGTTCATTCATATCGTAGTCCCCGTACATAGAGATGGCTTCACAAAAACTGGTCCCGCCAAGTAGTCCTTGCAACCTGCACAGTTGGTGATGGGGTCAGTACACAATTAAAAAAAAGAGATTTTTTGCATATATACCCCTCTAAATATTTTTTTCATTGAAGTACAATTCTCAACCCAAAAACAAGAGAGGAAAGATGAAAATTCGCAATTCATAATTCTGCTATTTTGGCGTGGTTGAGAAACGTTGGAGAAGAACACAAAAACTTGCACAGGCTTTCCTGGACATTGCATTATGGATGCACGATCTTCTGATCATCCACCACCTCGAACTTACACAGCAACCCTTGAAGAAATCACTTGGAAGGTGCTTTGGTCTGCTTGTTCGTCCTTTGCCCTAGCCTTGTTGCAAATCGTTCTCCAACTATCTATGTTCTCTCTTACACACATGGAAAGGCCTCCCTTTAAATACCAACTTGCCAAAGACTTGGTCTTGGCCGTGGATGACAATAAAATCTCGTCCAAATCCAAACATGGAAAGAGGCCTATCCAATATGGAAACTGTGTTCCCATAATCGGTCGACAAATTTCACCAAGTCAATCGTTCGATTATGGACTTCGCTTCACGGCTAGTCTTCTTCTTCTTTTACTCCAGAAACAGTACCAAATCGATCGTCTGATTTCTCCAAGTCAGTCGATTGACTTTGTTGTTGGCCCACTTGATATGGCAGTAAGACTAACCTAAAGGGGGGGGGGGGGGGGGGGTGAATAGGTAATCTAAAAATTGAAACAAAAATCACACTTGAAAATGTTTAGTTAGTATAAATAAGTGTGTACAACGAAAATTAAAGGCGCGGAAGCAAACACACACAAGACATGAGGATTTATCATGGTTCGGCTCTTCCAAATGGAAGTCCTACATCCAGTCCCCAAGCAAACTCTTAGGATTTCACTAACTAAAGGCACAGTCTTCCTTAAGGACATACAACACCTAGCCCCTGTTGGTCTTCTTCTCTTTTCGAGCAAGAAGGCAGCCCACTGTTTCACCTCTGCCAGGTGCTTCTTTTCCGAGCTCAGAAGTAACTCACTGGTACATACCTTCAGCTGGTCAAACCACCAGACACAAGTTGGTCTTCTTCTCTTTCTGGATAACAAGGCAACCCACTTCTTTTATGGGTCAAGAAGTCAACCTCCTGATACAAACCCCAATGCAGTTCATCCCTTAACACAAGGGGAATGCTTGCATTGCAAGCTTTCTCTTCCAACTAAAGAGAAACACTTTTGAAAGTCACTCAGTGTGAGTCATAACAACAATCGATATGAGACAATAATTGATATGCAATCGATTTGTTGAAAGACAGTCGATGTTTAATGGCAATCGATCTATAAAGACAATGGATGTTTAAGACAATCAATGTTCAAATGAAGTGTAACGACCCTCTTCATACCGTTACGATTATACCAATCACCGTCGGTACAAATGGCGTCATTACAGTGAGATATTAACCCAACACTAAACGATAGGTTGATATATACATGAATAACAAATGAGTACAGTGGGAATAAAAGAAATAACTCATCTTATTCCATCATCATCACATCATTCCACAGTTTATATAGTCAAAAGTAAATAGCAAAAGTCCACCTTACTACAATTCCAAATACATTATGACATTGTCCATATGAATAACATCTTTTACATACTATGCAAAGAAAATATAACTACGAAGAAATCTTCCACAAGTAACTACTCCTCGCGCTCGGAG
>CM024763.1:61547419-61650003 GCA_014218235.1 Colocasia esculenta | reverse complement strand
CGATGCTCATATTTATATTTTTAATAGGGTATTTGGTTGCACTTTTTTCTCCATTTTTTCTCTTAAATTTAAAAAAGAAAGAGGACAAATATAATGACATGTTTAGTAAACAATTTTAAATTTTAGAGAACAACTTTGATCTAATGTAAATCTCTCTCAAAATAAAAACAAGGATGAACCAATTTTTAAAACAAAAGCACACTCACTCTTCTCTCAACTAACCCCCACCTCCCCCCCCCCCATCGCCCCCTCCTAGTCCCCTCCCCCCACTGCCCCCTCTTCCTCCCTATGCTCCCCCCCCTCCTCTACGCCCCGAGCCCCCCGCCTCGGAACCCCCCCCCCCCCTCCCGCCCCTGCCCTCCGCCCAGCCCCACCCGCCCTCCCCTGCGCCTCTAGCCCCCCCGCCCCGGAACACCCCCCCCCCCCCCCTCCCGCCGCCGCCCTCACCCCAGCCCAGCCCCATCCGCCCTCGCCACCCTCACCCCAGCCCAGCCCCTCCCGCCCAGCCCCACTCGCCCTCCCGGCCCTGCACCCCCAGCCGCCCCCCCCCCCCCCCCCCCCCCACCCCCCGCCCCAGAACCCTCGCCCTCCCCGCCCTACCGGAACCCCCAGCTCCACCTGCCCCCGCCCCCTCCCGCCCTTCGCCCCCAACACATCAACATTAACTTTAAAAATTTTTGATATTTTTACTAAACAGGTAACGTCATATTTTTACAATTTTAAATTTAAAATTAAAAGTGAATACAACATGATTTTTTACGTAGAAATAGTTTTTTTTAATTGCTCCCAAACACCCTATAAAAGAACTTACTTTAAAGTCAATAAACATGGGTTTAAGAGGATCAAAATTAAAAATATAGGTCCGATTAATTTGTCAATGACTCCAACACGATTAGGAAGGTGATGGTGAGTTGTAGAAACTGACGGAGTCCAAATTGGACTCTTGATCTGGACTGGGCAATCAATTTTTCATTTCCTTAACTTGTGTTGTTTAAAATCTATGAACTTGGGTTTGAGGGTCCAAAATTTAAAAGAGAGGTCCAATCAGCCTATCGATTGTTCCAACACGACTTGAGGGGTAAAAGTAACCCGTAAAAACTTACGGAGTTCAAATTGGACATCAGGTTTGAACTCGATGCTCATATTTATATTTTCTATAAGAACTAACTTTAAAGTCAATAAAAATGGGTTTAAGAGGGTGAAAATTAAATAGGTCTGATTAATTTGTCAATGATTCTAACATGATCGGGAAGGTGAGAGTAACTTGTAGAAACTGATGGAGTCCAAATTGGACTCTCGATTTGAGCAAAACGTTCAAAACTGTCATTCGTCAAATTAAGTTAAATGAAAAACATCTTGCTTTCAATTTTAAAGAAAAATAATTTACTTATTAAGTATTTGATTTTAATTTTTTATAAATGATATACAGGATCGGCCGTCGCGAGGTGTTGGGCGAGACGAGGACCAGGATGACACATATGCAGAGGATTTGTGATTTCATATTAGTTGTGTGGATGTTGTAACTTTATGATGGATGTATGATGGTTTTGTATGTTTGTTGTGGTTTATGTTTATTGTGATTTGTGTAGTAGATGTATTGTGGTTTTATTTTATTGTCATTTATCAGGTGATTTATTGTCATTTATTTTAAATTTATAAAAAAATATTGTAATAATAGCGACCGATTAGTCGGTCGCTAATGCATTATTGGTCGCTACTCATACAGCGACCGCATAAATACTGGTCACAAATTGGTCGCTAATTTAGAGACCGATATAGCGACTGATATGATCAGTTGCTGTTAGCGATCGATATTGCAACCTATAATATCAGTCGCTATTAGCGACTGATATGGCGACTGACTCTATCGGTCGCTAATAGCGATCGATATTACGGCCGTTATTGGTCAGTTGCTATTAGCGACTGAAACAGTGACCGATTAATTTCGGTCGCTTAATAGCGACTAGTATATAGAGACCGACATTTTTAGTTTCTAATCGGTTGTAATTTGGTCGCTGTACTTTATAGCGACTAAATTGCGACCGACAGTGTCGGTCGCTATCGGCGCTTTTTCTTGTAGTGGATACGCAGCAGTTTTGCTCTTCTTTCTGCTTCCACGTGTGTGCTTCTAGTTCAGTAGTTGACGTTTATTTTCTTTACATATTCTGTTAGACTTGTGTTATAGCCTTTCGATCTCCGGATCCGTGGGTGGCGACTGCGAAAATTGGGTCCTCGGCTTGGGTCAAGGGTCGGATTCTCGGAGTCGTTACACAAAACTCCAGACTCTAAACTCTCGAGCTGACTTGATCGTCAGAATGTCTACCCACCGAGGAAGCTCGATGGCCTTGCAGGTCGAGAGCTCGACATCTTCAACATCGTCATCGCACCATCTTCTCTTCAGTCTTCTCGGCTTGAATCGACCCCGTTACTCTAACAGTAACACAACTGTACAAGGTTAAGCCTGTAAGGGGAGTAGGCCTTCCTTCCTATATTCTTTCTATGATCAGATAATCGCATAAGTAGTTCTCTTTTCTCATCGCTGTATAATTTCCTTCGAAGTCTCAAGTGCTTGGGAACAATTTAATCTCGAGAACTGCTTCTTTTGTTTCTAATGACTTTATTAATTCGTCATAGGTCAATTCATTTAAAGAAACTCCATATACATATCTTCGGCTTTCATCTTTAATTAGCTAGCTAGACCCTTCTCGTAGCATAAATATTGGTATGATTTAAAAGAGAAATATTTGTTATAAGATTATTCTTGTAATAAAACTGTATAGATTGTAAAATAATAAGAGGATAAAACTTTCTCCTCTCTTAACTAATAAAATTATTTTCTTACAACCTAAGTCAATTTTATTATTATAAGAGTGATCTTATAATAAATATTTCTCTCGTGCTAGAGACATCCTCCAATACAAATACGGAAAGGAATTAAAGTTTTATAAAGAGGCAGAGGGTAGAGATGATCAAATGAGTGAGTTGCAGTGCTACTAGAAAGCCGGAGTCGCCTTCAGCATGAGGGGGGACTTGAGATGCACCACAAGCCCGAAGGCCTCCGTGGTGTCGATGTCCTCGGGTTTCATGCCGTCGGGCAACTCCCAGTCGAAGCGGTGGAGGAGGTTGGCGAGGGCGAGCTCGACGGCGGTCACCCCCAGGTTCATCCCCGGGCAGATCCGCCGGCCGGACGAGAAGGGTATGTACTGGAAGTCCTGCCCCTTGTACTGGAGTTCGCTACCTTCGAACCGCTCCGGCCAGAACACTTCGGGGTCCTTCCAGAAGTTGGGGTCCCTGCAGATGGCCCAGACGTTGATGAACACCATGGTCTTGGCGGGGATGTCGTAGCCGCACACCTTGACGTCCCTCATGCTCTCGTGGGGCAGCGGCAGCGGGACGGAGGGGCGGAACCGGAGGATCTCCTTCACCACCAGCTTCAGGTAGCTGAGCTCGGCCAGGTTGCTTTCTTCCACCATGGGTTTGTTTCCCACCACCCTGCGCACCTCCTCCTGTGCCTTCTTCATTACCCTCGGATGCCTCGCGAGCTCCAGCATGCCGAACTCCGTTGTTGAGGCCGAGGTGTCTGATCCGGCGAAGAACACATCCTGCGGGGAGGAAGCTAAATTAACGGAGCTACTGAAAGCCAGATCTATTGGAGAACCCAACAAAGAGATAGATCTAGCGAGCCACAAGAATACAGTGGTGTGACGTGTAGGTAGATAGATACCACGAGGACGGCCTTGATGTGCTCGCGGGTGAGGTTGAAGCCAAGGGAAGGGTCCTTCTGGAGGCGGAGTAGGACGCTCATGAAGTCGCTGTCGTCGTCAGCGTTGCGGCGGAGGTGGGACTCGATCTCCTCCTCCAGGAACTTGTCGAAGAAGTGGAAGGCCTTCTGGAGGCGGGCGTGGAAGCCCGTCAGCACGTTGAGCCACTCCATGGAGGGGAAGAAGTCGGAGGCGCAGAAGCCGCCGAAGAGCTCGATGGACTCCATGAGCAGGTCGTGGAACTTGCTCCGCCCGCACTCGCCGTCGTTGGAGGTGCGCTTGCCGAAGGCCTGGCGGCAGGTGATGTTGTTGTAGAGGCAGAGGAAGATCTCGCTGAGGTTGACGGGGCGGCCCGCCGCGGCGGTGGTGGCGACGGTGTCGACGAGTACACGCATCTCCTGCTCCCGGATGGGGCGAAATGACTGGACGCGCTTAGCGCTGAAGAGCTCCAGCATGCTGATCTTGCGGAGCAGGCGCCAGCCCTCACTGTAGGGGGCGAAGGCCATGCCGAGGCCACCGTAGGAGAAGCGGGTGGTGACGACCCGGGTGGGGCGGGTACAGAAGTGGGCGTCGTGTGTCTTAAGGATCTCCTGCGCCATGTCGGCGTTGGAGATGACGAGGGTGGGGACCTGGCCGAGGTTGAGGTACACGAGGGGGCCGTACTTGAGGGCGAGACGGCGGAGGGAGCGATGGGGGAGCTCGCCCAGCTGATGGAGGTTGCCGAGGAAGGGGAGACCGGGCGGCGAGGGCGGCAGGTTCGGCTTCCTGGACCGCCTGAGGTAGAGGACGACGAGGAGGGGGACGACGGCCAGGAGGCAGACGAGGACCGCCGCCGGGAGGGCCTGGCTGGCTGCTGCCGGCTCCGCCATTACGCGAGCTACTTGGAGTACTTGACCCAATTTGCTTCACTCGGAGTGCTCGTAATGGATAGATAGCAGCTTTCTGGCTTCCAATCAGTTTGAGGGAGGACACTTATATACGAGAGATACTTATTACATTTGTGAAAGTGTAGTAATTATATTTCATAATTTTTATTGGCCGTTAGATTGATGGCTATCCAACTTGTTACACTTTCGCAAATGTAATAAACATTTCTCCTTATATATAACGTCTACTTCGTAAGGTCGGATCACATCTTCATCATGTATGAAAGAGATATTGAAAGTTTATGGGAGATATCCCCCCCCCTCTCCTGCGGGGGCCGAGAGGATTGGACCATGGTTCGACCGTGCCGCCCGTACCGGGGCGGCACGGTCGAACCGCACCGTGCCTGGGCGGCAGCGGCGCCCAGGCACGGTCGGGTCGACCACCAGGGTCGACCCGGGCGTCCCGCCGCGAGACGCGGCGGGACGCCACGGTCCGGTACACACCGGACCGGCCGTCCACGTCATCTTTTTTATTATTCTTTTATAATTTTTCATATTAGGTGTATTAAAGTGATGTAAATGGTATCTAATTAATATGAAAATTTAAACATAAGTTAATTAAGAGATGATATAAATTACAGTAATTTTATTTTAATTTTTTAATTATTTTTTTATCAAGTAAAAATTATCTTAAAAATTAATAAATCGACTTAATCTCAACATCTAAGGGATCTAATGATGTCTAATTGAGATGAAATTTCAAACATAAACTAATTAATATGTGATACAAATTGTAATAATTTTAGTTTAATTTTTAAATTATTTTTTGTCAAGTAAAAACTGTCCTAAAAATCATTAGGTCGACTTAATCTCGATATGTATACATCAATAACTCATGATATTTATATTTTTAAAATTATTACATTTTTTTAGTAATTATGATGACTTCATATTTGACTTTATTTTCGAAACCAAATATCGTCCCGTTGAAGTACGTGCACAGAGAGTTTGTCGTACCGCGACAAACTCTGTGTACACTTGAGGGGTCTAATAAGTGTCTAATTGAGATAAAATTTCAAACATAAACTAATTAAGAGATGATACAAATTATAGTAATTTTATTAATATCTGGGATTAATTAGTATTAATAAATGATAGTCTAATGTCATACTCAGAAGTGCGCGCTCCGACGGGGCGACACCGGAAAACTGTAACGAAATAAAATTTGAGAACACCATAATTTTCATAAAAATGCGATGATATCAGAAATGTAAATATTCAGAATTGTTGACGAACGGATTTCGATATTAAGCCGATGCAACTATTTTCCGGGTGATTTTTCACCCAGTGTAAAATAAATTCTAAATATTAAACTAAAATCACCATAATTTATAAAACTATTACATTAGCTTATAGCTAAAATTTCAAGACAAATGGATATTATTTGAATGAGTTTACAAGAGGATCTTCGGGTCAGCTAATTTGTGGGTTAATTACATCAAGTATTTTTTGGGATCTTCGGACTAGCTGATTGATGGGTTAATTACGTCAATCATTCTTCTCCATCTACTACATGCGGCAGTGGTGGTGGTGGTGGTGGTGTTGGTAGTGGTGGTGATGGTGGTGGTGGTGGTAGCATGCGCTTTTCATTAGAGTCTGAGTTCACGCATACTACCAAGATGGTCGAGATCACGATGCTCCACTAAGTTATTCAAAAAGGTATCAGAACTGATAACATGTTGGTATGATTGTATGTATGTTAATGAATATCAAATGGTTGTGGTGGATTGACTTAAATGAGTAAATAAATTTATTTATATTTTTCAACCTCTTTACGTGATGTTCTTATGTTTTACTCATTTTCTTTTGAAATTTACTCATTTCAAATTAACTAAGTCACAAAATTAAAAAAATAAATCAAACAGACTAATTTTCCACCGTACCTCAGCGGTACGGTACGGTTCGATACGTACCGTACTACGAAAAATACGGTACGGTCGATCCGAACGGTACGGCGAATCTTGATTTGGACTCATTTGTATACTACCCATGTGTGTGAACAGGTAATTTATTGCTTAAAAAAAAAAGTGTGTGAACAGGTACAAAGTATAGCCTTATCTAAACAAAAAAAGTTGCCAAATTAAGTACAGCGCTGCTCTCGAGTAAGAGTGGTGCACGGATTCCAGGCACACGCTTAGAGCTATCTTCCATGTGAGATTGGATATCATACAAATAATGAATATAATTTTTTACACGATATAAAGTTTTGTAAGGGGGTATTGCATAGAAGTACGAGTCGATTATAAAGTTGGTGGATAGAAGAGAAGTTGTGGGGAATGCCACCTGGCTAGCTACACCCCTCGATCAGGACAATTTTTATGATAATTATCTTGGAGTACCATGCTGGCAAGTTTTTTTTTCCCCTTCAAGAGAAGAAAAATGATTAGTGCAAGACTGATGCTCTAATAAGGTCCAAGTAAATTGTAAGAAAATAATCAATTCGTTGAGAGGATTTGACAAAAAAAAATCTCTATTTTTAAGTAGTAGAACTATAACCACATTAATATTTTTGTAAAATTAATCTTACAATAAGTACTTCTATTTTGTAACAGTTGAAAAGCGTCTATCCATAAACTTTGGGATCCATATAGATCATTTTATAGCGTGATGATTAGCCCTCTTTCAAAGATGGAATCCCGCAAATGCATCAGGTTTCAGTCGTTTACATTTGAACGGAGTAATCTTCGTCCTTGATCGAGTTAAGGTAGTCGACCTGAGTAAAGAGGTCAGATTAACCGACCTGAGTCGTCGGCCTAGACGACACTATCGTACAACTCAAGTCTCGTGAGAACGTCGGCTCAAACACTCTGGGAGGTCGGTCGAGCCGAAGATTCAGCATACTTGTGGAGAACTCCTCGTATCATTAGGCATGCTTCGGGAATCCCGCTGACGCGTCGGACTCCAGGCCAGAGCAGTAGCTGACAAGGCAACTTCTGATGATCATGCATCTGATAATTACGGTCATTAAAACCACAATCTAAATGATCTGGCATGCTAGTTATGACTACGATCCAACAAATCATGGAAATCTCCTACGAGACTCACGCGGTCGTCCAATTATTCTACAAATATATCTTAACCCTATAAAAAAGGCAGACACTCTATAGATGCAAGTACAATATTGTTCTACTCCATAGGTTAGGTCATTCTGTTCGGCTAGTGACTGACTAGAGCATCAGATTGTCTCCCCGCCGAAGTCTCTCGACAGATTTTATAAGTCAGGTCGGAAGCTTGTAACATGCGTCTAAGGTAAGTTAAGTGGATCTCGAAATGACTTCTTCGATTTGGTCATCTCGGCTCATATCTCAGTCAAGATCATCTCAACAATCATCTCGACCTCAATTACGCATACTGTAACATCTATAAATACACCAAGCTGAGATCAATGTTACTTTCTTCGCTTAAGTGAGAGCATCCACATGAATTTTGCCGGAATGAACCATCTGATTTGGGTCATAATTGATACTTTGGTGTCAGATACACGGATATTGATAATTTTGAAAAAGGATGTCATTTACTGAGATTCAAACTTTGATAATTTTTTTTAAAAAAGATGTCATTTATTGAGATTTAAGCCCAAAACTCTCACATGCCGCTCGAATAGTACTATCGTTGATCATGTGTGAAATTTTAGTGTGAGAAGAGTTAATAGATTTTTTTTCATATGTTTGAGTAGACACATGCATAATCTCTTGTTTGATTTCTACATATGGTGCCAATGATAAGTATATTTGTTACAAGGTATTGTCTTCATTTGAAATTTTGTATTTTTTTTAGAAAAATGTCTTATTGAGAGAAGAAGAATTGATCTTACTTATAAATATATTTATTTACACTACATCTAATATGTATTAGAGTAAACTATATAACTCTATAACTATATTACGATCTCCATTATTAAAAAAAGTTTTCTGCTGATAATAGAAAGGCATGCCAGACCAACAGGATATTTCTGCTTCAAGAAAAACAATGGAGAGCGGGCATCTATTATTACTTGGTGACGTATATATGCTCGGCGACGAAATCCACCGTTAAGATAT
Organism: Colocasia esculenta; assembly: GCA_014218235.1. Lineage (NCBI taxonomy): Eukaryota > Viridiplantae > Streptophyta > Magnoliopsida > Alismatales > Araceae > Colocasia > Colocasia esculenta. The sequence continues at coordinate 61,641,276 of CM024763.1, read as the reverse complement.
CACGTTACTATATATTTTCCTGGTATTCTTCTCAGAAAAGGACAAGCATCTCTCTCTCTCTCTCTCTAACCAGCCATGAGTACACGCGGAGTCCGTGTCATCTCTCTCTCTCTCTCTCGCTCTCTCTCTCTCTCTAACCAGCCATGAGTACACACGCGGAGTCCGTGTCATTTGATGTTCAGATATAAAATCCCCGTTAGCAATAGGCGGCCCATAACATAATTTAATGGCAGCGAGCCCGTCGGAAGTTAATCTTTGACGCCGTACATCCCGCTTTTGTTGTCTTCTTTCAGCGTTTTATGGGTGTAATTATCATTTGAGCAAGAGTCCTTCAGGCTAAATTATGGTTAAATGCCAAGTTTCTTTGCAATTAAAATTGGGACTTCGCCGCCGGTTGTCATTAAATCCGCGAGCAACTGCTACCCACCACCGATGCCAAGTCACGTCACGATATCACCTTCGACGGACCGGGATCCTTTGGCAGTGTTTGACAACGTTGATGCTAGAGATTTTTATGCAAAACTCAACCGCGCATGTTTTCGCAAATAAATTTAGATGACGTCGACTTCTGAGTGAGGTAGATTTTGGGCAGAAGAGAGGGATAGAGACAAGCCGCATCTTCTCTCTCCACCGGCAAAATATGGATCTCCACCAGTTTTTATTAGCTGATTTTGAGTATAGTCGACAGCTGCGCAAAAACAAATGATGGAAAAGAAAATAAAATAATATGCATTTGTCGCCCTTTCGCCCGCAAAAGATGCGGGTGACGAGGCCGTATAGCACTACTCAGAGTGCTTTCTAGTAAAATCGAATTTCACCAATCTTTACTTTTTGACAAGCTGAGCCAATAAGAGTTTTACACTTTCTACGTGCAGCATCTAAATATAAATCACGAAGAGGTATGAGTAGTTTTTGTGTAGTCACGGGGGACATCTTTCTTAACATATCCCGGGTACCTTAGGATAACCCCCTCCCCTGTTTTGGAGAGCGGGACAGGGTTATTCCGGGGTACCCCTTATCCCGAGGTAAGTCTATCCCACCTCAAAAGGTGGGGTAGAGGAGGGTTAATTTTTTTAAAAAATATATATATATATATATATATATAAATTATCATAAAATTTTAAATATTATTTTATTATATCTCATATTTTATTTTATTTTTTTATTTTTTCACATAAAAATAAATGAAGTCAAAGATAATAGTTGACTAAAAAAAATGAGTTAACCCATCTCCATCTCAAAAGGAGCGTCCAAAGTAAAATATGTACTACCTGAGTTAGACTACTTCAACCTTCAACCAAAGTAGCAGAGCTCCTACTGGAGGGAGGTTCGGTCAGTACCATAGGTGGGGTGAAAATTTTTTTTTTTTTTTTTAGAAAGATTTATTACACTTTCACATTGACTAGACAACAAGTTCATGTGGCATCCAACAATTGGATTGTCATTCTCTCACCCCTCATGTGAGGGGTGTCACATAGACTTTTGCCTAGTCACATTGGTGCAATGTGCAAGTGCAATAAGTCTTTCTCTTTTTTTTCTTAACTCCTGTGAATATACAAAAGTGCAGTTAAAATGAAAGGTTAAAAAAAAAAAATTTCACCCCATCCATAGTACTGACAAAACCCCCTCATACGAGCCTCTAGAGAATCTCAATTCCCGGTCCACTTAAAATTTACTACAAAATCAAGGGAATAGCAAGTGGTTCTCTTATTAAAAAAAAAAACTATGATCTCAGAATCATGAGAGATGACATCAAATGGCGTGGGCCCCGTGAGACAGATGAGAGGATTGACCGACAAACAAAGGGAACAGAAAAGAATTGGTACCTACTTCGACAGGCACAAGCACTGGTGCTCGCCTTCTCTCTCTCTCTCTCTCTCTCTCTCTCTCTCTCTCTCTCTCTCTCCTCTCTCTCTCTCTCTCTCTCTCGGCCGATAGCTACTCCGTCACCACCTACACCACCGCCGCCGTCGAGCTGCACCACCTGCACCATCGCCGCCGCCGTCGAGCTTCGCTGTCGAGCACCGCCGCCGGTACATACCACCTCCCCTTCCCCTTCCCCTCCCCCTCCCCCTCTCGGTGACCCCCTCCCCCTCCCGCCTGCAGCCTCCCATACCCCTGCCGACCCCCCTCCCCTCCCCATCTCGGCCGCCCCCTCCCCTCCCCTCCCCCTCCCATCCATAGCCCCCCACCCCTGTCGCCCCCCATCCTCTCCCCCTTCCGTGCGCAGCCCCCCACCTCTCTCGGCAGCCCCCCTCCCCTCCCCCTGCCCCTCTCGGCGGCCCCCTCCCCTCCCCCTCCCGTCTATAGCCCCCCACCCCTCTCGGCCCCCCCTCCCCTCCCCCTCCCGTCCACAGCCCCCCCACCCCTGCCGGTCCCCCTCCCCCTCCCGCTCCCCCTCTCGAGGGTAACATGAATTATTTTTTTTCCTTTCTTTGTTTATTTTGTTTTAGTAATTTGATTGGGTAACATAAATTGTTTTGATTTATAGTTTTTTTTAAATAAAAAAACACATATAAAAATAGATTTTTACACCTAATAGATTACTGTAGCGCTACCTACAGTAACTCAGTTGTGCTCCATCAGCTTGGGCTGCGTTGCTGGGTGGCAACATTGTTGCCATTTAATTACTCAAAGAGTATGGGCAGAACCTCCTCGCCGCGGAAGAGCAGATCAGTCTGTTCTACATGATCATCTGTGGCTTCTAGGCAAATTTTGACTTCCAAATTTGTTGTGCGGCTGCAAGGGTCAATGTGATCTCGTAGATGTCGAGGACGGACTACTATTACAAATTGCAAATTAAAAGTTCAACAGGAGTTTAAAAAAGATGAGGTTACATGCGGCAAAATGCAACCGATCAACTCATCCAGAGAAGAATGTGTATACTAGTGGGTCCGTATCTTATGCGACCCACAACCAAAAATTGGTAAGCATATTATTGTTCAATTGATTAATACATTAATTATTATTGTGAAACTAACTAATTTTGTTGAATTGTAAGCATCACGAGCTCGAGCTTGCCCCTACTTTTCGCGAGTTATTTGATCGGACTCATAAGCGGAAGGGGACGGATGACTATGTCAGCGAGAGTGCTCGCACGATTGCTGTAAGTCAAAATATAAATTTTGAATTCAATTAAGATATTAAAATATTTTAATTTCAATAATTTAGTTTTAATTTGTTCTGCAGGAGACCTATGACAGGACATGGCGGATCGCTATGTAGAGGGCACTCCCCAGCCAGACTTGGATCCGGAGGCTTGGGTCGACGCAGTAGGAGGGCTGAGGAAGGGTCGAGTGTACGGCTTTGGGGACAGCCTGGATACTACTCCAGTGTTGTCCACATATGCGAGTTCGGTCGCTCCTCCGGCATACGCGAGTTCATCTGCTGCACCGCCCGGCAGTGGTGTAGAGGAGATGAGAACCCTCATCCGGGAAGAGCTACGGATGCACTTTGACATTTTGGTCGAGCAGTTGATCTCAGCCATGCAGGGAGTACGCCCCTCACAGCCAGCCCCTCAAGTCAGTATTACTATTAATTTCATATAGTTTGAATGAAATGAAACCACTAAATAAGGTCAAAAAGGAAAAAAGAAATCTAAATTAAGAAACCTATAAAGAAGGTCCCTTTATACAATCAATTTATCGAAGGATAAAAAAGGCACATGAGCACTCAAATACTATTCTAAGATAAATAGAAGTGTAAAGGGCATTCAAATGACTAATCTAAAAAAAAACTCAAGTGTAAAGGATCAGAACAAGCAACCTGGGGGTCCAAAATCACAAATAGGGATCCGATCGACGTGTCGTTTGCTTCGACACGACCGGGTGGGTGAAAGTGACGTGTGCGAACTGACGGAATCCGAATTGGATTCCCGGATTGGGTTGGGCGTTCAAATGACTAATCTAAAAAAACCCAAGTCTAAAGGATCAAAACACGCAACCCGGGGGTCCAAAATCCCAAAATGGGATCCGATCGATGTGTCATTTGCTCCGACACGACCAGATAGGTGAAATTGACGTGTGCAAACTGACGGAATCCGAATTGGATTCTCGAATTGGGTTGGGAGTTCAAATGACTAATCTAAAAAAAACCCAAGTCTAAAGGATCAGAACAAGCAACCCAGGGGTTCAAAATCCCAAAATGGGATCTGATCGACGTGTCGTTCGCTCCGACACGACTGGGTGGGTGAAATTGATGTGTGTGAACTAACGGAATCCGAATTGGATTCCCAAATTGGGTTGGGCGTTCAAATGACTAATCTAAAAAAAACCAAGTCTAAAGGATCAAAACACGCAACCCGGGGGTCCAAAATCTCAAAATGGGATCCGATCGATGTGCCGTTCACTCCGATATGACTGGATAGGTGAAATTGACGTGTGTGAACTAACGGAATCTGAATTGGATTCCCAGATTGGGTTGGGCGTTCAAATGACTAATCTAAAAAAAACCTGTCTAAAGGATCAGAACAAGCAACCCAGGGGGTCAAATTCCTAAAATGGGATCCGATCGATGTGTCGTTCGCTCTGACACGACCGGGTGGGTGAAATTGAGGTGCGCGAACTTACGAAATTCGATTTGGATTTCCATATTGGGTTGGGCGTTCAAATGACTAATCTAAAAAAGACACAAGTCTAAAAGATCAAAACACGCAACCCGGGGGTCCAAAATCCCAAAATGGGATCCGATAGATGTGTCATTCGCTCCGACATGACCGGGTGGATGAAATTGACGTATACGAACTGACAGAATCCGAATTGGATTCCCGGATTGGGTTGGGCGTCCAAATGACTAATCTAAAAAAAATACAAGTCTAAAGGATCAAAACACGCAACCCGGTAGTCTAAAATTCCAAAATGGGATCCGATCAATGTGTCGTTCACTCCAACACAACCGGGTAGGTGAAATTGACGTGTGCGAACTGACGGAATCCGAATTGGATTCCCGGATTGGGTTGGGTGTTCAAATGACTAATCTAAAAAAAACCCAAGTCTAAAGGATCAAAACACGCAACCCGAGGGTCCAAAATCCCAAAATGGGATCCGATTGATGTGTCGTTCACTCCGACACGACCGGGTAGGTGAAATTAATGTGTGCGAACTGACGGAATCTGAATTGGATTCCCGGATTGGGTTGGGCGTTCAAATAACTAATCTAAAAAAAACCCAAGTCTAAAGGATCAGAACAAGCAATCCGGGGGTTCAAAATCCCAAAATGGGATCCGATCGACGTGCTGTTCACTCCGACACGACTGGGTGGGTGAAATTGACGTGTACGAACTGACAGAATCTGAATTGGATTACCGGATTGGGTTGGGCGTTCAAATGAGTAATCTAAAAAAAATACATGTCTAAAGGATCAAAACACGCAACCCGGTGGTCCAAAATCTCAAAATGGGATCCGATCGACGTGTCGTTCACTCCGACACGACCGGGTGGGTGAAATTGACGTGTGCAAACTGACGGAATCTGAATTAGATTTCGGGATTGGGTTGGGCGTTCAAATGACTAATCTAAAAAAAACACAAGTCTAAAAGATCAAAACATGCAACCCGGGGGTCCAAAATCCTAAAATGGGATCCGATCGATGTGCCATTCGCTCCGACACGACCGGGTAGGTGAAATTGACGTGTGCAAACTGACGAAATCCGAATTGGATTCCCGGTTTGGGTTGGGCGTTAAAAAGACTAATCTAAAAAAAACCCAAGTCTAAAGGATCAGAACCAGCAACCTGGGGGGTTCAAAATCCCAAAATGGGATCCATCGATATGTCGTTCGCTCCGACATGATCGGGTGGGTGAAATTGACGTGTGCGAACTAACGGAATTTGAATTGGATTCTCGGTTTGGGTTGGGCGTTCAAATGACTAATCTAAAAAATACCCAAGGTAAAGGATCAAAACAAGCAACTCCGGGGTCCAAAATCCCAAATAGGGATCTGATCGAAGTGTCGTTCGCTCCGACACGACCGGGTGGGTGAAAGTGACGTGTGCGAACTGACAGAATTCGAATTGGATTTTCGGTTTGGGTTGGGCGTTCAAACGACTAATTTAAAAAAACCCAAGTCTAGAGGATCCAAAATATTTTCTAATTAAACTTGAGGAATAATCACGTTTTAAATTTAATTTTTGAAAATAATGTTTGTATATTAATTTTTTAATGTTTCTCATATTAATTTTTTTAATATAGGATCCTCCGGCACCTGACTGTCATGAGGCGGAGACGACGGACGATCCAGCAGACCTGTCTTGATTTTTAGCATTTATTATTGGGTTTGATTTTATATTTGTTGTGTTTTATTATTTTATGTTTCATTGTGAGTACCTGTTATTGTGGAATGCATGAATATTTAACAGATTTTGTAATTTATCATTGTTAATTTCTGTAATTTTTTAAAAAATATTACTTATTTCCGACGGGTTTTCCAATGGATGTTATCCATCGAAAATTTATAGTTGACCGACGACACTTATCCGTCGGCATTTCTGTCGGACGTTCTGACGGAGTTATCGACAGACTTTTCGACAGATTTTCTGACGGTCTTCGGTCGGAATACACTGATCAATTTTCGACAACAATTTTTGACTAATTTCGATCGAAAGTTACCGACGAATTTTTTGACGGAATATTCTGTCGGAATTTCCGACAGATTGCTGACGAATTTTCCGATGGAATATTCTGTCAGAATTTTCGACGGATTGCCGACGGATTCGTATTCCGTCGGTAATTTCTGACCAAAATTTTTCGACGGACGTTTTTCGACGACCCTTCGATGGAAAGTTGTTGGAGGGCACCCTTTCCGACGGATTTTCGTCGGATTTCTGACGGATTATGTCCGTCGAAAATACCGTTTTTTCTTGTAGTGTTGACTGGTGGTTCGCCGAACGGTCCAAGCTCCAAGTCTTTCTAAAAGATAAATATTCAGTGTACATTAAAAATATACATTAAATATGACACACTCATTTAAGTTGTGTCATATGTATTAGGAATTATAATATTTTTAAAATTTCCAAAAACACATGACAATTTTAATAGATGTATTATGTCTCAAGATATGTATTAAATATTTCTCCAAAAATACAACTTATATGCGGGAGTGGGAGGATGCAGATGATTTGCCATTGGTCGAATTTATTATTTTTGTCAAGTAGGAAGATGCAAAGATGTCCCTCATTACTTACTATTTACTTTAAGAAACTTATCATTGGTGATAATAGCAGAATTCATTGAATCAATGATGGAGGGGTATGGTACCGATCAAATTGTTTCGCATTGATTTGATATTCTATCCATCCATATTTTAGTGACCACACCACCACCTAACTTTTAGCCTCAGTTTGATAACAAATTAATGTAAAGTTAATTCAAAATTAATTCAGAGTTAACTTAAAATACAGTTTGGTAATAATAAAAAAAGTTAACTCAATAGGTTAGACTAAGCATCTGTTTGGCAATGGGTTGGGGTTAGAGATAACTTCAACTCATGACTAAAGTTATACAGGGTTAACTCACTTTTTAATTTATTTTCTTGTGTGTTAACCCAATTTAACTACAGTGAGTTAACCCACTTTCTCTTGATTGTTTTGGCAAGATATAGTGAGTTAACCCACTTTCATATCAAAAAGTGACTTGAAAAGAGAAAGTAGTAATTAATGTTGTGTTGAGAAAAGAGAAAGTAGCAATTAATATTGTTTACCACCAGGACAAAAAAGTAGTTAACTCAATAGGTTAACTCTAATTCACCTCTAGAAGTGGGTTGAAAAATTGTGAGTTAACTCACATCTGACCCACTTTTAATCTAACTCACTCGAGTTAACTTTTTTTTTGTTACCAAACTGCATTTTGAGTTAACTCTGAGTTAATTTTGAGTTAACTTTATATTAACTCGTTACCAAACTGAGGCTAAAGGTGGGTCAGATGTGAGTTAACTGACAATTTTTCAACCCACCTCTAGAGGTGGATTGGAGTTAATCTATTGAGTTAACTACCTTTTTGCCTCGGTGGTACACAACATTAATTGCTACTTTCTCTTTTTCCAACACAACATTAATTGTTACTTTCTCTTTTCAAGTTATTTTTTGATATGAAAGTGGGTTAACAGTGGGTTAACTCACTTTGCCTTACCAAAGTAATCAAGAGAAAATGGGTTAACTCACTGTAGTTAAACTGAGTTAACACACAAGAAAAAAAACTAAAAAGTGAGTTAACCCTGCATAACTCATGGGTTGGAGTAATCTCTAACGCCAACCCATTGCCAAACAGAGGCTTACAGGGTGTGGAGTGGTAGAGGGTGGTCCACAACAAGGAAATGCAGAATTGCCTATGGACATAAATTGTCGAAAATTTGTCGAAAAAGGTTCATTCCAACGGCTTTTCGATGTACGTCTGTCGGAATACGTTCTTCAAAAATAATAATTATTTCTGTCGGACATTTTGTTTGAAAATTACCGACTGAATTACCTGTCGACAAATTCATCAAAAAATCAGACAGAATTACTGACAGAATAAATCTATCAGTATTTTCGACAGACAAATTTCATCGATATTTCCGTCGAGACATTTCTAACAGAAACTCCATCGGATAAATTATGTCGGTAATCTTCCGACTTCATTTTCGACGTAAATAATTTGTCGGTAACTCCACCAGAAATTTCTGCTTTTTTTTTTAACCGCAAATAATTGACATTGATTAAACCTATTGAAAAATAATATATCTATAAAATTGAAAATTAAATATCCAAAAAATACATCCATAACAACAAATATTTATAAAAAAACATCCACAACACTAATACCAATAAAACATCCACAATAATGATATAACAAATAAAAGAGAGTCAAGATAAATTTGCTGCATCTTCCTCTCCGTTCGCCTCATGCTCATCATGGCCAGCAGGATCTTATATTAAAACAAAATTAACATTAGAAATATAAATATAAAATTTATTATTTTTATACATTTAAAGAAAGAATACATGAATATTCATTAAGTAAATTTAAAGAATAGTTCTTCAAGTGCCGAGTTCAAATCGGACATCTGATTTGGATTCCGTCAACTCTCGCATGTTTCGTTCATCGACCCGATCATGCAGGATTGATCGGTTCGTTAATTGGACCGATATTTCATATAATAGACCCCTGAGTTGGTATTTCCCGGTCTTTCTAATAGTTCAATTAGAACAACGATTATTCAAGCGCCGAGTTCAAATCGGACATCCTATTTGGATTTTGTCAACTCTCACATGTCTCATTCATCAACCCATGTTGGGTTCATATTCTGGAAACTAAGTGAATTCACATTCTAAATGATAAATGATAATCAAACAATGTTTTTAATGATGAATGAGTTGAATTGAGGTTTCATACATGTCAATTAACATGATACAATATTTGGTTATCTATGTCTTCATTATACCTAACTATACATGTTTTATCATGTAGGTACAAGTGCATATAACCAAGCCTTCTCAAATCATGAGAAAATGATCACAAGTACAGTGTATACATGGACCTGTCAACAGACCCAAAGGCATATGTCGACAGATGCCACAGTTGTGATCAGACAGAAAAGTGCTGAGAGCACCTGTCGACAGATGCTCAGAAACCTGTCGACAGATGTCACAGACAGAAATGCCAGAGTTCTGTGTTTTGGCAAAACTGACCTTGTCTGTCGACAGATGGATGTCGCATGTCGACAGATGCCACAGGCCAGAGCAACTTGAAGTATGTCTATTGCAAATCTATTGCAATCTGTCGACAGACACTCAGCACCTGTCGATAGACGCAGAGGATCTTCAAACACGGAAACCTTCCTTCATATCCAAGATTGTGTTTTCAAGTCCCACGACTCTCCACATGAAAACACAACTATATAAGCATCCTTTTGAAGAGAATCTCGTACAGAAGCAGCCACAACCAAAAACCCTAAAGCCAAGTCCAAGAGAAAAGAGTTGCTACTGCTCTGCTTCAAGTCTGCAGTGCAGAGACCGAAAGATCTGTTGATCCTGCAGTACTGAAGATAGATCATCATGGATTCAACCTTCTCCATCAATCCAAAGCAGTCAAGTCGAAGTTTGAACTCCATCCAGACGTTCTCAGAAGAGTTCCACATCAGGATTTACTCCTATACTCTGAACTCTTCCTGTTTCATAATTCTTATCAACCGTGTGTGTGTTTATGTGATTCAAACGTCTCTTGTGCTTGAGATCACATGTGTGTGTTGTTCTGATCGTGGGTACACATCAGAAAACACGTGTGTGTGTGTGAGTTGTAGTCACCGAACTCGCTCATAAGCAGTTTACTTTGTGTGTGTGTGTGTGCCGTGGACGTAGGATACACTGTTGTGTACTCCGAACCACGTAAATCTGCGTGTCTCGTGGTTTGATCGTTTCTACGATAGATGTTTGATAGACACGTTGCATATTCACACGCTAGATAGGTTTCTACATCATCTACACATAGTTTAGATCTTGATACTGTCTTGTTAATCTGTGCTTTAAGAAAAAGAACGTGATAATAGTTTTTATGAGACAGTAATCTATTCAACCCCCCTTCTAGATTACCATATTGGGATTCCGCAACCCTTCAATTGGTATCAGAGCCGTGGTTTCTCCGATTTATTTCTTTATCTATTTGATCTTACGATCAGGAGATTCACGGTCAAATGGAATCTACTAAGGGGTATATGGCCGAGGGACACTCTGTGACCAGGCCACCCTTCTTTGATGGCACTTGATGACCAAACTTTTGATGATTAACAAAATAGTACTAATGAACTTTTGATGATTACAAAATATTACTAATGGTTTTTTATGCCAAAATAGTACTAATGAGTTACCTGAGCTTTGAGAACAGGTAGTAAAAGGAAAATGAAAATTCAGGACAAATCAGGTAAGTCTCATCTCACATTTTGTCTAAGTCCTCATATCGACTCCTTCAGACTTCACATCGACTTCTTTGATAAGCAGAACGATTTCCTCTCTGACCGAACAGTTTCAAACAAATCGATGCCGCACGATTCCTTTAAATCTCATAACGATTTCTTCAGAACTCGCAACGACTTCTAGCCGTAACGATTTCTTTAGAGCTCGTAACGATTTCTTCAGAACCCGCAATGACTTCTAGCCGTAACGATTTCTTTAGAGCTCGTAACGATTTCTTCAGAACTCGCAACGACTTCTAGCCGTAACGATTTCTTTAGAGCATGTAACGATTTCTTCAGAACTCGCAACGACTTCTAGCCGTAACGATTTCTTTAGACTCCGTAACGATTTCTTCAGAACTCGCAACGACTTATAACCGTAACAATTTCTTTAGAGCTCGTAACGATTTCTTCAAAACTCGCAACGACTTCTAGCCGTAACGATTTCTTTAGAGCTCGTAACGATTTCTTCAGAACTCGCAACGACTTCTAGCCGTAACGATTTCTTTAGAGCTCGTAACGATTTCTTCAGAACTCGCAACGACTTCTAGCCGTAACGATTTCTTTAGACTCCGTAACGATTTCTTCAGAACTCGCAACGACTTCTAGCCGTAACAATTTCTTTAGAGCTCGTAACGATTTCTTCAGAACTCGCAACGACTTCTAGCCGTAACGATTTCTTTAGAGCTCGTAACGATTTCTTCAGAACTCGCAACGACTTCTAGTCGTAACGATTTCTTAGAGCTCGTAACGATTTCTTCAGAACTCGCAACGACTTCTAGCCGTAACGATTTCTTTAGACTCCGTAACGATTTCTTCAGAACTCGCAACGACTTCTAGCCGTAACGATTTCCTTAGACCTCGTAACAATTTCTTTAGAACTCGCAACGACTCCTTAGCCATAACGATTTCTTTAGACGTCGTAACGATTTCTTTAGTTCTCGCAACGATTTCTTTAGAACTCATAATGACTTTGTAAGGCGTAACGATTTTCTCGCAACGATTCTTTTAGAAACACAACGACTTGCATCTCATAACGATTTCTTGTATCATCTATTATAGAACGACTTGCTATGACTCATAACGATTTCATAAGTCATTGAGCCATCGACTTGTATATCTCTCATCGACTTGACTTTATCTGTGTTGACTAGTCAAAGTCCACTTTTACTTATCTCTGACACACCCGCATGTGATATGACCTAACGTATCTCTGCATGCATGCAGAAGATATCGTCCATAATCATGCCTATTATGCAAACGTCTTTTAGAGTCAGCTACTCGGTCTTACTATTTCCATGCTATTCTTTTATCGTTGACTGACGTCAAGATAGCTTAGCTGTTGGCTATATGAGTTTGATAAGCGTGCAGGTAACAGATTCATTTCCTCTTTGCAACGCTACCTCAAATAGAAGACAAAAGATATCTAGGAGATCTTTTCTCCTTGCGTGTTCAACGTGTTCAAAGATTGCTGACTGGAAGTTTCCAAGACCCAACCTTCTCTCAGTCTAACGTACACCTGGATGAGAGACAACGGTACCTTAACGTTCAAAATTCAAATGGAAGCTTATATACAAGACTCAAGACGGAGAAGTAGAAGAACAGACGTGGAACGAAAGTTCACATCATTCAAAGAGCAAGCAACTCAAATTCTACGAGTCTTTAGAGTTCAAACTAGAGCCAAGCGTTCATTCCAATTGTTTCCTGCAGCTCTACTGCTCTCAGTGTTCATAGAAGATTCTCTTGTGTGAGAGCCTGTGTTGTCTTTGGAGAGAAACCCTTGCTAAATCCTTTTCTCTCTGAGGCTTGTCTGCTTCAGCTTGTAGCTAGTTTAGCTAGGGTCTGAAGTGTGTTCTTCAATCCTCCTTTCATTGGTTGTACCCTTTTGGACGAAGGAAGACCTGGTGGTATCCAGGGTGATTGTTTTCCCTTCAGGTTGAAGGAAGACCAGTTGAGACTGGGTGTAAGGATCCGTGAGGGGGATAGTACCCTTGTTAGTGAAATCCTGAGGTATTGCTCAGGGACTGGACGTAGGTCTCCTGTGGAGAGGAGTTCCGAACCAGGATAAAATTCCTTGTGTCGTGTGGCTGTGTTTTGTGCGTTTGCTATTCTTTTCCTCTAACTCTAACTACTGTTTAAGTTGTTGTGTAATCTTTTTAGTGAACAGTTTTTTAATCAAGATCAATTTTAATAACCCATTCACCCCCCCTCTGGGCTAGCTAGCTGGGCAACAGCACTGACTATCCTATGGAAAACCGCATGCAGGTGTTTCTACGAGCACAAAACTTTGAATTGTGGAAGATAGTCAGAACAGGACCATATGGATTGCCTCAAGACGAAGATACATGGACCAAGGACCAGATTGCCAAAGGGACACTCAACTGGAGCGCCCTCAACATGATGCATGCGCGGTCCACCCAAAGGAGTATTCGAGAGTCTCCACATGCATCTCAGCTAAGGAGATGTGGGACAAGCTCGAGTTGATATATGAAGGTACATCTGAGGTGAGAGAATCCAAGGTAAGCATGCTAGTCTCAGAATATGAAATGTTTAAGATGAACCGTGATGAGACAATTTCTGACATGTTTGCTAGATTCATGGTACTTATAAATGGATTGAAAGGTCTTAAGAGGAATACTTAGAGAGTGATTTGGTGAGGAAGATACTTCGGTCTCTTCCATCCTCTTGGAACACCAAAGTCACTGTCATCGAGGATTCCAAGAATCTTTCAACAATGAAAGTGGATGAATTGATTGGATCTCTCATGACTTATGAACTAAATGTAAAAGAAAAGAAACTGAAGAGAATCCAAGAAGTCAATTGCCTTGAAGGCTTCCAACAAGTATCTTCAGATTCCAAAAAGAGTGCCCAACAGGAAGGGTCTGAGTCTGAAACCTCTACTGATAGTGAGAATGATGAAATGGCCATGCTCACTAGATAGTTTAAGAAGTTCCTAAAATTCAAGAGAAGAGGTTCAGAAAACTCCAAACCTTTCCAAAAAGGCACCAACAGGTTTGATTCGTCCAATAAAATCTGATATTGTGTGCTATGAGTGCAAGAAGCAGGGACACATGAGAGGAGAGTGCCCCGAGCTCAAGAAGAAACTGAAAAAGGACAAGTTCGTTTTCAAGAAAGCCAAAGCAATGCTGGCTACATGGAGTGATGAAGACGATGACGAAAAAAGTCAAGCTACCTCAGGAGATGAAGAGATTCACTGTCTTATGGCAAGGAGTGATGACTCCTCTGAGGTAAACTCTTCCTTTGAATCTTTTTCTACTACTGAATGGGAAGAAGCTTACACTGTCCTTTTTGAAAAATTCTGTCATACAAATCAAAAATAAAGCACTCAAGAAGAGAGTTAATTCCCTTGTTCATGAAACTGATAATAATGATGAAATTGAATCTCTGAATAAGGTAATTGACATGATGAAAATAGATGAACAACACACAGTGAAGAGATGGATAGCATGAAAATTAAGCTTCAAGAAGTTCAAAAAGAAAAGATGATCTAATGAACTCTCTTGAAACTCTAAACAGTGAGCATGCTGATCTAAAAGGGAAATTGGAAAAAGCTATAAAGGAATTAAAAGGCAAATCAAAGGATCTATCTAGTTTTGTTAAGAGCAAACAGAATCTAGATGCATCTTAGGATCCATGTGTTTGTTGCTAGACATGGGATTGGGTTTCAAAATCATAAGCCAAAGGAAATGGCAAAAATCTGTTGACTGATTTCATTGATTCTACCCCAAGTTCTAGCAATCAAATCCCTCAAAGAAAAGGAAAAATCAATCCAAGGGTAAAAACCAGGAACCTAAGGCTACCAAATTTGTTCCAACTAAGCTTAAGGAGTTTGCTACTAACCCCAACAGGGATGTCCCAAGGAAAACCAGCAAGTCCCTAAAGCTAAGTTCACTAGGCAACAAAGGGTAAGATGCTTATGCATGCTCCTATGAATCCAAAGCCCACTGTTGTTCATAAGCCATCATCATGTAAAATCTGTAAAAGATTGGGCACAATGAAAAACAATGCTGGAACAATCCATAAACAGAAACTCAAACAATTTGGATTCCAAAGCATTTACTGTTTGACATGAATGATAAAACGGCACCCAAAGTAATTTGGGTACCAAAATCTCTTGTCTAATCCACATGTGCAGAATGCCTAGCAGCTCACAATCAAAACAAATGGTACCTGGATAGTGGCTGCTCGAGGCATATGACGGGCGATAAAGAAAAATTCAATTTGTTCGTAGAAAAAGACGGAGGTCACGTTGTCTTTGAAGGTAACAACAAATGCCAGATCATCGGCTCAGGTAAGGTAGGTAAGTTTGCCTCCAACTCAATAGATAATGTACTATTAATTGATGGTCTTCATCACAATCTGCTTAGCATAAGTCAATTTGTGATAAGGGCCATAAAATTGTTTTTGAATCAAATTCATGTCAATCCTTGATAAGGAAACAGGAAGTCTCAAATTTTCTGGAAAAAGAATGAATAACATCTACATGGTTGATTTAGATGATCCAGAAAATAATGATTTATGTCTTGTAGCAAATAACAGGATGAGCTTACATTGTGGCATCGTAGGCTTGGACATGCGAGTTACAATGTTTTGCACAAGATTATGAGGCTCAAACTTGTAAGTGGACTTCCTGAAATCTCATTCAATAAAAATGAAAATTTCTGTGATGCATGTGCACAGGGAAACAGACCCGAAAATCCTTCAAATCGAAAGCACCGGTAAGTACTTCCAAGCTTATGAACTGTTGCACATGGACTTTTTTAGACCTACTAGAACACTGAGTCTCGATGGCAAAAGGTATGGCTTTGTCATTGTAGATGACTTTTCTAGGTTCACTTGGTGAAATTTCTGGCTCATAAGATGATGCACTTAATGTTTTTGAAGAATTCTTCAATAAAATTGAGCATGGAAATGTCAACGATATGCTCCATCCGCACTGATCACGGGGGGAATTTGACCACAACTCCTTCACTGATTTCTGCAGGAACGGAATAGAACACTTGTTCTCCTCCCTAAGAACTCCAGAACAAAATGGGGTTGTGGAGAGGAAAAATAGAACCTTGGTGGAGATGGCTCGTACGCTTCTGGTCGAAAATCAACTTGCCAGAACCTTTTGGGCAGAAGCGGTAAACACGTCATGCTACATTCTTAATCGAGCCATGGTAAGACCGGTATTCAAGAAAACTCCCTATGAGCTTCTGAAAGGTAAGAAACCATCCTTGGATACTTCAGAGTTTTTGGTTCAAAGGTGTTCATACATACAATGATAAAACTGATTTGGACAAATTTGAGGCCAAAAGCGACAAAGGTATTTTTCTTGGATACTCAGAACACTCTAGAGCTTATAGAGTATTTAATCTTAAAACCAGAAAAGGGAAGAAACTCCACATGTTGTATTTGATGAATCTCAAACCAAATCTAACAGTCCTAATCTTACAGGTTTCAAGATGACACTGAAGATACAACACATGAAGAACTGCAAAGAAACAAATACAATCTCTAAGTCAGTTCCAAAAATAAACAGTGGCTGTCTACGCAGGTACAATGATGAAGATGACGGAATTCTGTTCAGAAATGAAGATGAAGTACCTGCACAAGATCCACAACACGAGGATGAACTACAACATGAAAGTCCTCCAGCCACCCCTCCTCCAGAACAGTCTTCTGAAGTGCAAGATCAACCCGGTCCTTCAACAATCAAATGTGAGGTACTCTAAAGCACATCCACTTGAGAATGTCATAGGTAACATAAATGATTCAGTTCAAACTAGGTCTCAAGTTCATCAAATAGTTGAACAGGATCATTTAGCCTTGTCTCTCAAGTGGAGCCTAAAAATGGTGAAGAAGCCTTGAACGAAAATTCGTGG
The DNA here is from genome assembly GCA_014218235.1 of Colocasia esculenta. Taxonomy (NCBI): domain Eukaryota; kingdom Viridiplantae; phylum Streptophyta; class Magnoliopsida; order Alismatales; family Araceae; genus Colocasia; species Colocasia esculenta. Next base: position 61,624,469 of record CM024763.1, on the reverse strand, counting down.
ATTGATGCTATGCATGAGGAGCTAGGTCAATTTCAAAGAAACAATGTCTGGAGTTTAGTCCTAAAACCCCGAATTTCTGTAATTGGGACAAGATGGGTCTTTAGGAATAAACTAAATGAAGAGGGAAAGGTGGTGAGAAACAAGGCTCGACTGGTTGCAAAGGGTTATAATCAGGAATTTGGTGTGGATTTTGAAGAATCTTTTGCACCTGTAGCTAGACTAGAAGCAGTCAGAATCTTGTTAGCTTATGCATGTTCAAACAAGTTCAAACTATATCAAATGGATGTTAAAACTGCTTTCTTAAATGGCTACATCAAAGAGGAAGTTTATGTCTCTCAACCACCTGGCTTTGAACTTCATGACAAACCAACCATGTGTTTAAATTGCACAAGGCTCTCTATGGTTTGAAACAGGCACCCCGAGCTTGGTACGACAGGCTAAGCCAATTTCTGGTAAGCAAAAACTACTCACGAGGTAAGGTAGACCAAACTCTCTTTACAAAGAAAGTTCGCACACACATCATTGTTGTTCAGTGTATGTGGACGACTAATCTTTGGTTCTACTAACCCTCACTGTGTGAAGAATTCTCACATCACATGCACAGTGAATTTGAGATGAGTTTAATGGGGGAGCTCCTTTTTCTTGGTCTGCAGGTCAAGCAAATGGAAGATGGCTTCTTCATAAACCAAGAAAAAATATGTCAAAGAGCTTCTCAAGAGATTTCAGTTTGAAACTGCAAAACCTGCCTCAACACCGATGAGCACAAGCATTAAGCTAGAAAGTGATGAGAAAGGTAAACCGGTAGATGCTAAACACTTCCGAGGTATGATCGGCTCACTCCTCTATCTTACTGCAAGTAGACCTGACATACAATTCAGTGTTTGCCTCTGTGCTAGATATCAATCTAGTCCAAAGGAAAGCCACCTAATTGCAGTTAAGAGAATATTCAGGTATCTCTCAGGTACACATGACATGGGTCTTTGGTATCCAGCAGGAAGTAGCTTTAACTTAATCATATTCTGATGCTGACTATGCTGGATGTAAAATTGACAGGAAGAGCACTAGTGGCTATTGCCAGATGCTTGGTGGTTGCATGGTTTCGTGGGCATCCAAGAAGCAACATTCGGTTGCACTCTCCACTGCAGAGGCAGAATATGTTGCTGCAGGGAGTTGTGCAACACAAGTGTTGTGGATAAAAAGTCAGTTGTGTGACTACGACATTGACCTTGGATGCACACCAATCCTATGTGACAACACTAGTGCAATCAATTTATCAAAAAATCCCATTCAACACTCTAGGACAAAACACATAGAAATTCGTCATCACTTCTTGAGAGATGAGGTAGCCAATAGAAATTTGGAAATTAGCTTCATACAACATAACAACAACTAGCTGATATCTTACAAAACCATTGGCTGAGGATAGGTTCACATCCCTTAGAAGAGAATTAGGCTTATGTAAAATTCAGTAACACAAATCCCAAGTCCTTGATGAATGTTCCTTGTAAACAACAACTATGGGGTATATCAAATGGTGATTTGTGGGAAAACAAGTTCGGCTTGTTTGGAAACCTTCATTATGCGTGAGAAAATATTCTCCGCCAAGTACCGTAGTTGGAGCCCATGAAGGGACATCCATGTTGGATAAAGGGGTAAGTTTCTTTTCATTAGCCAATTACTCTGAAAAACAACAAAAAAATCATAAATTAAAAAAATTACCAAAAAAAAATAGTCTCAATTCCATGAATGGTCTGCTGATACATGTGTGCATATCTTGCTTGAATTGAATTGAATTTGCTTGCTTAATTTTTGAGTCTTCTCATGAGCACACGTTATGGGGGAGCTAGTTCAAAAGAGGGGTATTGTGAAGGAATCATTTCTCCTTGCTGTTCATTAACTCCTTCACATGGGATGATCTTTTCACATTCCCTTCTTTCTCTAAACTGGCCTTCAACAAGGATCTGTCGACAGCCCCTTCCTTCCCTGTCGACAGATAGGCATCCGCAGACCACAGGTTCTGAACTCTGTGTGCATCTGTCGACAGTCGACCATGCATCTGTCGACAGATTTCACAGGTTTTGTCCTCCCCGCACAGCCTACAATCTGTCTGTGTGTAGCTGTCGACAGACACAATTTGGCTTGTCGACAACACAGAACTCTCAACCAGCTGAACACCCATTCATCTGTCTGAGTGTGACTGTCGACAAGCTCAACTTTGCTGTCGACAGACACATTTCTACTTGGCATTTCAAGCCTATTCCATCAAAAACTCTTGAGCTGGTTTCTTTAAAATGTCTAAGGTGTTTATATGGTGTAATCACATATATGATCACATCATGTGCATAAGATATTAAAGCAATTTTCAACAATCTTGTGATTTTTACATAATACTCAAGTTGAGTCTAGGTTCCATCATTCTGGAACATTTCACTATTTTCAAAAACTTAACACCTAAATTTCTTCATAATTTACATGTAGGCAAACATGATTCTCTTTTGAAAGGTATTATGATCACTGAGTTTAATGTCTACAATTGATGGATAATCAATCACATATTGATCTTGGGTTATTAAAACAATACTTGGAGAAAAGCTACCTATTTCTAAAAAATTCATCCATTAGATTAAAATGAATTAAATTTGGAAAAATGCAGAGCAATGATGAGTTCTTGCTAAGTAACCGGGGAGTGGGCATCACAAATGTTTGCCCTCGCGTCAAAAGGCTAATTCGTCAACTCTGTACAACGGTAAGATGGACACTTTCACTGAGTAACTAGGGGTACGGGCACGTATAATGTCTACCCTCATGTTCAAAGGTGTGAAGTTCTCTTAATTACTTTTTTCCCTTTGCATTAAGAATGGCAAATAACGAAAAGTTGAAATAGTGTGAAGCCTCCACTGAGTGCTAATTCCCATGGGTCATTGCTGTTTTTGAATGTCTTGGCATTTAGATATTTCTCTCCTTGATCATTTGAACCTCAACTATGAGGATTGTGTTGTCCTACACTCTAATTAACAACGAGAAGAGTAAAAGTGTTTCCTTTTCATATAAGTGACTGTTTTCTTCATGCTTCACTTCAGACTAATTCAGTATTATGTTTGAACCATTAAGATAGTTGAAGTGGCTTTTCATCTACATGTATATGATAGGTTCTTATATATGTATCTTCATCTATCACCTTAGGTAATCAGTTAAAAACCACTGCTCAAGAGTTCCCTTTCAATTCACACAAAAAATCCAACAAGATGACATTCTGAAAGCATCTGTCGACAGATAAAATTCTGTCTGTCGACAGACGGCGACTGCCTGTTTGGAAGTCCAACGGGCACGCCGTTTGGGGCTGATTTGGTGGGCCATTGCCTTTTAAACTTCCCCTCACTTCTTTATATAGGCATCTCCGGCCCTTCCACCTCCAACACCACCCCAATCTTCTCTTCTTCTCTCTCAAACACCTCCTTCCCCTTCGGACGGGAAACCCTACTTCCATCCCCCTGGCTTCATACCCTTGCTCCTCTTCTTCTCCAGCCCTCCTTCCTATTCCTCCATCTTTGCCTCATCCCATCCATGGCTCCCAAGGCGAAGAAGTTGGTCTCACGTCGTCGTCCCGCCTCCTCCTCGCCCGGCGAAGGATCCAGGGCTCACGATGAACGCCGGACCAAACACCGGGATGATCGCCTTCCAGAGTTGGTCGTACCTCTCCGTCTCCATCTCAAACGGGTTCACGTACATTCACAAAGTTTGTTCCTCCACGTTATGTGGATTTCCACTCCTTGGCCGATCTCTTTCCCAACCTCCAACCCCTGTTCGATACCCAGGGTTGGACAGTTTCTCTACGCTCATACGGCATACTCTCCCACTGCCGTAACTGAGTTCTTTAACAACCTCGCTTCCTCGATGAGGCGTTCTACACCTCTGTGAAGGGCACTCCCTTTAAACTCACTGCTAACCTTTTTAGCACTGCCCTCCAGATTCCGAACACCGGGGCGGATATTATTGATCATCATCCAGACGCCTCTGTACTATCCCTCTTTACTCTTCAACCTATATACAACCAAGGAGATTGCTAAGCTCAATGCCAACACTTTCCCTCCCCTCAACCGCATGATTCACCAAATCTTCACCACTTGCATTGCGCCGAAGCATGGCAGTCGTGAACTTGTCACCAATGTTCACAAATCATTGTTTACCTTCTTCCTTAATTGTGAACCCATCAATCTTCCTCTACTGATGCTTCGCTTGATCACCAAGTGCTTCTACCAACCCAGGAGATCCATGCCCTTCGCTTGCCAAATTACTCTCTTTTGAAGTTTATTGGCATTCCCATTCCAGAAAGTGAGTGTGTCTCACTCAACTCCCGCAACAGTTTTGATATCACTACCGCCTCACGCATGGGATACAAGCTAGTGGATGGGGTCGTCACCCGGGAACTCAAGGGCAAGGCACCTGCTGCTGCCGAGGATGAAGACTACATTGGGGATGACGATCAAGCTGATGATGAAGAGATGCTGAAGAAGGTGATGAAGATCCCAGTCAGAGCCACTAGATGCTCCGGGAGATGCTGGTGTTGATGTAGCTGCTCAGCCCTCCATTAGGGACTTGATAGCGCAGCTAAAAGTCCAGATGACCATGGCTTTGAGAGGCTGAATGCAAGAATGGATACCTTGGACACACGTATTGACAGACTTGCCACAGAGCGTCATGTCCCTCATCAAGCTCCTGAAGATGATGCTGCTTAGATAGACTTGATGTCTAGGAGTGGGTCATGTCCTGTATTTTCATTTCAGTCTGAGCAATGTCGTTTCTCTCTTATGTTATTTCATGCATTTTCATGTATTTCTCCTTCACTTCATGTTACTTCAGTCACACTTTTGTCATGTGAATGCTTCACTTCCTATGAATGAAATCACATGTTCTGTGCAAATACAAATGTGATTGTTGTCTTTACTTTTGATGTTGTCAAAAGGGGGAGAAGAAACCTCAATTTCATGAGCATTAATTGAATAATTTTGTCATCATCAAAAAGGGGGAGAATGTTGGGTTCATATTCTGGAAACTAAGTGAATTCACATTCTAAATGATAAATGATAATCAAACAATGTTTTTAATGATGAATGAGTTGAATTGAGGTTTCATACATGTCAATTAACATGATACAATATTTGGTTATCTATGTCTTCATTATACCTAACTATACATGTTTTATCATGTAGGTACAAGTGCATATAACCAAGCCTTCTCAAATCATGAGAAAATGATCACAAGTACAGTGTATACATGTACCTGTCGACAGACCCAAAGGCATATGTCGACAGATGCCACAGTTGTGATCAGACAGAAAAGTACTGAGAGCACCTGTCGACAGATTCACAGACAGAAATGCCAGAGTTCTGTGTTTTGGCAAAACTGACCTTGTCTGTCGACAGATGGATGTCGCCTGTCGACAGATGCCACAGGCCAGAGCACCCTGAAGTATGTCTATTGCAAATCTGTGCAATCTGTCGACAGACACTCAGCACCTTTCGACAGACGCAGAGGATCTTCAATACGGAAACCTTCCTTCTATCCAAGATTGTGTTTTCAAGTCCCACGACTCTCCACATAAAAAACAACCATATAAGCATCCTTTTGAAGAGAATCTCGTACAGAAGCAGCCACAACCAAAAACCCTAAAGCCAAGTCCAGAGAAAAGAGTTGCTGCTTCTCTGCTTCAAGTCTGCAGTGCAGAGACCGAAAGATCTGTTGATCCTGCAGTACTGAAGATAGATCGTCGTGGATTCAACCTTCTCCATCAATCTAAAGCAGTCAAGTCAAAGTTTGAACTCCATCCAGACTTTCTCAGAAGAGTTCCACATCAGGATTTACTCCTATACTCTGAACTCTTCTTGTTCATAATTCTTATCACCGTGTTGTGTTTGTGTGATTCAAGCGTCTCTTGTGCTTGAGATCACATGTGTGTGTTGTTCTGATCGTGGGTACACATCAGAAAACACGTGTGTGTGTGTGTGTGATTGTAGTCACCGAACTCGCTCATAAGCAGTTTAACTCTGTGTGTGTGTGTGTGCCGTGGACGTAGGATACACTGTTGTACTCCGAACCACGTAAATCTGCGTGTCTCGTGGTTTGATCGTTTCTACGATAGATGTTTGATAGACACGTTGCATATTCACATGCTAGATAGTTTTCTACATCATCTACACATAGTTTAGATCTTGATATTGTCTTGTTAATCTGTGCTTTAAGAAAAAGAACGTGATACTAGTTTTATGAGACAGTAATCTATTCACCCCCCTTCTAGATTACCATATTGGGAATTCCGCAACCCTTCAACCCAGTCGTGTAAGATCGATTGGCTCATTATTCGAAGTAGTATTTCATATTTTAGACCCTCGAGTAGCACTTCTCGATCTTTATAATAACTCAATTAGGACAACGGCTCTTCGAGTGCGGAGTTCAAACTGGACATCCGATTTGGATTTCGTCAACTTTTCACATGTCTCAGTCATCGACCCAGCCTTGTAAGATCGATCGGCTCGTTAATCAGACCGATATTTCATATTTTAGACCCCGTGTTCGTATTTCTTGATCTTTCTAATATTAGGACAATGGTTTTTTGAGTGCCAAGTTTAAATCAAACATCCTATTTGGATTCTGTCAACTCTCGCATGTCCCATTCATCAACCCAGTCGTGTAAGATCGATCGGCTCGTTAAATGAGATTGGTATTTCATATTTTAGACCTCTGAGTTGGTATTTCTCAATCCTTATAATAACTCAATTAGAACAACGGTTCTTCAAGCGCCGAGTTCAAATCGGACATCCGATTTGGATTCTGCCAACTCTCGCATGTCTCATTCATCGACTCGATCGTGTAGGATCAATCAGCTCATTAATCAGACCGCTATTTCACATTTTAGACCTCTGAGTTGGTATTTCTCGATCTTTCTAATAGGTCAATTAGGACAAGGGTTCTTTGAGCGCCGAGTTCAAACCGGACATCCTATTTGATTCCGTCAGCTCTCACATGTCTCATTCATCAATCTAGTCGTATAAGATTGATCGGCTCGTTAATTGGAAGGGTATTTCATATTTTAGACCTCCGAGTTGGTATTTCTCGATCTTTATGATAACTCAATAATTAGGACAATGGTTCTTCGAGCGCTGAGTTCAAACCGAACATCCGATTTGGATTCTATCAGCTCTCGCATCTCATTCATCGACCCAGTCATGTAGGATCGATTGGCTCATTAATCGCACCGATATTTCATATTTTAGACCCCTCGAGTTGGTATTTCTCGATCTTTCTAATAGTTAATTAGGACCACGGTTCTAATAGCGTCGAGTTCAAATCAGACATCCTATTTGGATTTCATAAATTCCAACACGTCGCTCTCACCCACGCAGTCATGTCGGAGTGAACAACACGCCCATCAGATTCTTATTTCAGATTTTGGACCCCTGACTTGAGTGTTTTGACCTTTTACACTTGGGTTTTGTCAAGGTTAGTGGTTTGAGTGTCGTACCCAAACCGAGACTCCGATCTAGATTTCATCAATTCCGATACGTCGTTCTCACCCACCTAGTCGTGTCTAGGGGTGTTCACTATTCGGTCTCAAAAACCAAACCAAACCAAACCGAGGTCGGTTTGAACATGAAATTTTTTTGGTTTGGTTCCAAACCAAACCGAAAAAGAAAATTGATTGGGTTCGGTTCTAACCTCTAGAAACCAAACCAAATCGATTAAACCGAATTACAATAATAAATTTTAATTTGTATACATCTATCAAGTTTTTTCAATATATTTACATAAAATACATATTATGGAGGTTATATGGTCATCAACATTTAATACTTCATTTCAAATATATTTGATAGCAATTTATTAGAGAAACAAGTGATTAAAATTTTATTAAGACTAAGAGAATCTAAAGGCCCATTTTTCTCAAGTTAAACTGAACCAAACCGAATTTAATTTGGTTTGGTTTCAAGGGACTTCGGTTGGGTTTAGTTCGGGTTGAGTCCAAATTTAGTTTGATTTGGTTTCCTAAAAATCTCCTATAAACCAAACCAAACCAAACCATGAACACCCCTAGTCATGTCAGTGTGATCGGCACACCAATCAGATCCCTATTTCATATTTTGGACCCCCGACTTGCGTGTTCATTCAAACTATATGAAATTAAAAGTAATACTAACCTGAGGGACCTACTGTGAGGGGCTCGCTCCTCGGAGGGCAGCCACCATGTCCTAGACCATGGCGCCAAGGTTCAGCAGTAGCTGCTGCAACAGCTCTTCCCAGATGAGGGATCTGATGTCCTCTCCACCACTGCACGAAGTCACAGCAGACGAACTCGTGTAGAGCAGAGGAGCGATTGAACTTGCACATGAGGTGTATGTAGTGATAGGTGCACCCACGAATCTCAGATCACATAGAACAATCTATGAAATAAAATAAATTCATATTAAAAAACATATAAACATTGACATGCATGCATACATCGAACAGAACAACACATAATTTAAAGAACATTTAAATAAAGTATTTCCAACAACGAAATCAATTTTATATCAGAGTATAAAGAACAAGTAATAAAATGACGAGAATTGTATAGTGTTCTTAGGGTGGTTCATTATGAGGGGGCGACGGGTGGGGGGGAGGTCATGGCAGGGGAGCTCGTAACAGCCTGTGGCACATCAGAGTGTACTTTACAACTCACTATTTCTTTTTCCTTTTTGTGCATTTGTACATAGTTATCAAACATTCTTTTTTTTTAATAATTTATCACCCATCCTTTGTAATAATAAATTTAAAATGCCCCTTTTTTAATTACTAGATAGATATAAAAAAAAGTATTAAGCGGAGTTTACAGACCCCACAGCCATGTGACTGTAGAGCCCACACCTTGGTATGATTGAGGGCACAAGGGAGCGAGCATGTCCGATCAAATGCAATGTTCTTCTCATATAAAATAGAGTGTGTCTCCCTTTTTATATTGTAAGTGTGGAGAGATATTTATTATATTTTGTCAATACACTTCTATAATTCTATGAGTTCACGAGTAAAAAAGCGTTCGAACGTCCCACCTGATTGGTCGAATGATCGGATCCCACACATCAACAAAATATAAGACCCATCATCAAACAAATTAGATGAGGTGCCAAACAATACTTTCTATCCCTTTTACGAGTAGAAAGCTTTTTTGCTTCTATTGCACTTTGAGTGTCTTTCATTGGTCAATGTGTTCTACACACAATGCTCATCTAATGAAACAATATAGGTACACTAAAAAATATAATGAAAATACAATAAATATTTCTCAATAAACGTGATTTTCAACTGAAGACAAAAATAATGTTAACTTTGATACCTATATCCGTCGAAAAATTTGTCGTTAATATCATTTTTCTTGCTATATATTATATACTATATAATATAATATATATATATATATATATATATAACAAAATGCATGTTGGGTCTTTGAAACAGTTCGAATCATTTCGATAATAAAAAGTTTGATCTGTTTTACCGAGAAGGTCTACGGTTCGAGTCCGTATAGCCCTATACATTATATTTACATTCTTTTTTTTTTAGTTTTTATTTCCTCATCTCATTAGTACTTGTTTGTGCCTGGTCAGTCGGTTGGTCCATAGAACTAGAAGCATTACCATATGATCATATGGATTCATAGGGACAGGAAAATGAAAACAAAAATTTTATTTAATTGAATGGATACAATTAATATTTATCAAATCAAATCTCGGATAAAAAATCCAATCCATTCTTCTTCATTAATTGTCGTCGGTGAATTACATACCTGTCATGATCAAAGAGTTAGTGATATACTTTTGCTTTGATTTGATATGTATACCCAATCCATTTTGAAGTTAAAATCATGACATGATCTTGGCTAAAAACTCCAACCCGACTCAACCAAATCTAATCATAAGTCACATGGATCGAGTACCTATTATTGGTTTTGTATTTGTAGAATACCCTGACAAATCATTTTTTGGTAGAAGAACAACTCCAATTGATTGTTTTAGAGATAATGAATTGGTCATAAATATATCAAATCAATATTTGTACCCTCTTCTATTTCTATGAGTTGGTTTGGAGATTTAATTTATCAAATCATTCGATTTCAATAATATGTTATTTTTTTCTATTAGAAGTATCTGATGTAAATGTAGAATTTACGATTCCGCTGATTATACTACTATGCTATACTTCATTATGTAGGTTTGCTTCAAAACAAACTTTTCTTGTACTTGTAACGAAATTTAACGCTTTACTAACATTGGTTAGTCTTACTAAGTGGTATTGCAGTGACAAATAAGTATTTTTGTTCATTCCAAATCACGATTTTGACTACTTTAGTTTAGTACTCCAAATTGATTCAAAATAGAATGCTCTTTGCATTATAACTCTAATTAAATACCTTGATTTTTTTTGTTCCTTAGGGAATACGTCGGGACAGTAGAGATCCACCAAAAGTTTCTAATTTTGTTTGGTATGGAAACACTTTTTTTATATTTTGGTTCCTAGCAATTCAAGAGATTGAATCAATTAAGAATTATATCAATTTTATAAAATAATATAAATCTAGAATAGGGCAAGAAGAGAGAATATAATCGTTCGATGCATTAGATTATGTTTACATATTCATATCGAGTCAATAGACGCAATAATCCTCTACCCGAATGAATTTTATTTTTTAATAAGACTTCGAATAGAATATACTAGAAATCCCTGGCCTTTTAACTAATGCCTATATGTTATATCGCTAACGCTAAGAAAAAAAAAATGCTTATTTCGCTTAAGAAGTTCTGGACGAATTGACAATTCCAATTCGAATCGACTAATTCAATATATTCCACATTAATAGGAGTGTATCTATGTTTCTGCTTCACGAATATGATATTTTCTGGGCATTTCTGATAATATCAAGTGTTATTCCTATCTTGGCATTTATCGTTTCTGGAGTTTTAGCCCCGATTAGTGAAGGACCAGAGAAGCTCTCTAGTTATGAATCGGGTATAGAACCCATGGGGGATGCTTGGTTACAATTCCGAATTCGCTATTATATGTTTGCTCTAGTTTTTGTTGTTTTTGATGTTGAAACGGTCTTTCTTTATCCGTGGGCAATGAGTTTTGATGTATTGGGTGTATCCGTATTTATAGAAGCTTTCATTTTTGTGCTTATTCCAATTGTTGGTTTAGTTTATGCATGGCGAAAAGGAGCATTGGAATGGTCTTAGCTCCTGAATATTCAGACAATAAAAATAAAAAAGAAGGAAAAGATTACCTTGAGACAGTTATGAATTTGACCGAGTTCCCGTTACTTGATCAAACAACCCCCAATTCAGTTATTTCAACTACGTCGAATGATCTTTCGAATTGGTCAAGACTCTCCAGTTTATGGCCGCTTCTCTATGGTACCAGTTGTTGTTTTATTGAATTTGCTTCCTTAATAGGCTCACGATTCGACTTTGATCGTTATGGATTGGTACCAAGATCAAGTCCTAGACAAGCGGACCTAATTTTAACAGCTGGCACAGTAACAATGAAAATGGCTCCTTCTTTAGTGAGATTATATGAACAAATGCCTGAACCAAAATATGTCATTGCTATGGGGGCCTGTACTATTACAGGAGGGATGTTCAGTACCGATTCTTATAGTACCGTTCGGGGAGTCGATAAGTTAATTCCTGTGGATGTCTATTTGCCGGGCTGCCCGCCTAAACCAGAGGCAGTTATAGATGCAATAACGAAACTTCGTAAGAAGATATCTCGAGAAATATATGAAGATAGAGTTGGCTCTCAACAGGAAAATCGATGTTTTACTACCAATCACAATTTATATATATAATATATATATTATATATATATATATAATATATATATATATAGAGGGGGAGTGGGGCACTGTGGAGGGGGAGGGCGTGGGTGGAGGTGTGGTGGGGGTGGCCTAGATGAGGGTGTGGGGGCACTATGGAGGGGAAGCAGTGGAAGGGGAGGGCAGTCGTGGTGGGGCGCAGGAGGGGGAGGGGTAGTGGTACGGTGGTGGGGGTTGCATAGCTAGTGGGGTGGGTGGGGGAGGGGGGGGGGGGAGTTGCACAGGAAGGGGGGAGGGCAATGGCGGTGGGGCGTAGGAGGGGGAGGGGCAACGGCGGAGGGCAGTTGTAGAGGGGCATAGGGGAGGCGGTACCTGATTTTGGTGGAGGCGACACAGGTCGCGGCGGCTAGGGGCAAAGTAGGTCACAAGGCGGAGGAGGAGGAGGTGTCAGTCCCCAAAGGCGATGAGAGAGAGAGAGAGAGAGAGAGAGAGAGAGAGAGAGAGAGAAGAGAGAGAGAAGAGAGAGAGAGAGAGAGAGAGAGAGAGAGAGTGTAAGGCCCTCTATTTTCCGTCGCCTTATTTGTATTTATGTGTGAATGTTTATGCTTGTGTATGTATGTACTAATTTCGTACGTATTAATTAGTATAATTAAGTGTACATGTGTTTATATTAAACATAATAATGTATGTATTGCATGATGATAGTATGATACAATACCATAGTATATTGCATGTATAATGCTTGGTATGCTGTTTTCTGCATAACTTAGGGTTCTGGCCGAAGGCCACCTTGGCGTCAACCCTAGTCCGTTTATCTGGTGTCAGCGTCCAGACCTGACGCCAACACTAACTCCGTCGTCCAGATATGGACGCCAACTTCTTGACCTGCATGCGTTGCAGAGCCAGAAAATCCGGGAGCAAGGCATGGCCTCCATTGGGGGGATTTCCCCCAGGCTCTAAGGCTGTCAAATCGGTATGGTGAGTGGGTGAGGGGCTCTCATTAGGTCTGAACCCGAATTTGGCCTCTCCCACTTCTCACTTCACCTTGCAAGAGGAGAAATAGAGGAGAGAAAAACCCTAGGTGGCTGTGAGAAAACCCATTTTAGAACCCTCAAATCCGACCCCTTGGACCTGGATCCGGCGCCCCCTGCTGCAAGGAGGTTGCTGGACCAACGAGGAAGGCTTCCCCGACATCCCCTCGGCGTGGAGATCATCCAGAGCCCGGAGGAGAGATCGTTGGAGGCACTTCTGCAACTTCTTGGGACTGCCAAGGAGGTCTTCACCAAGCCTTTAAATCCCTTAGAAGATTTTTTGAAAGGCAAGTGACCTATCCTTGATGTCCCCTTATGAGTCTAGGATGTTTTATGAATTTTATGGATTTTTCCTCGAGTCCTAGACCCTCCAATTCACCCAAGATTCAGAGCTCGGGTCTGTGTTTCTGCACAGACCTGGTTAGACGGCAAGGTCCATGGACGTCCAGATCATCCTTGGCGTCCATCGACCATGCCGCTGACCCTGAGTCAGCGGCCAGAGACCGCCGTCGAGTTCTTCTGGACAGAACAGTGAGCTGTTCTGTCCCTCTTATACATTAATTTCGGTATGTTTTACATGATGAGGATATATGGTAAATCTTATACCCTATGTATATTGTGCATTGTGGTGTGTGAATGAATGTGGTGTGATGGTGAATGTGGGTTATAGTATCTTTTAAATTGTGAGCATGACTTGTAGATAATTTGGCAAATCCATGTTCCATGATTTGGATTAGTTGAATGTCTTGGTTGCAGTCTATTCATGAAGAATTGTGGGGCATGTATGTATGTTTTGAAATTTTGGTAATTCATGCATGCTTGCGAAATGCTAATAAGTTCGGTAGAATAAAATGAAGCATGCAAGAATGATTTGTAGTATTCAATCCATAGATGTATGAATTAGGGAAATTTTTTGTTCTCAGTTCATGCATATGTGGATGGCTTATGTGTAAACAGCAAGTGGCCAATTTGCAAAATGTGTTAGACCATGTTAATTTAAGTTGTTAATAGCATGCTAATTAGGCGTTTTATTTTCTGTAATCCTATTTAGCTCAGAAAAATCTGAAAATTGAAGGTATGACCTTGAACCCGAAAACAACATGTGGTTAAATTTTCAGGTCATTTGGATCAGTAAATAAAAAGTTAGTGTGTTTTCTTGTGAATGTGATAATTCGTGCGTATGATCGTAATGTGATTAGATTTGTTTAAAACCCAGCATGATTAGTGTGTTTACTGTGTGTTAAACCTTGAAACTCTGTAGTACCATGTTAGGAAAAACAGAGTGTTCATGTGAGTAAGAAAGTGAGTGAGATGAAGTGTTATGTGTAAACCACGTGTAAAACGGTAAATATGTAAATGTGTAACTGTGCCAATGTGACACTGCTTCCATAGAGGGCAGTGGAGCTGTATCAGGGAAAAGTCCCCCTGAGAAAGTTCATGTGTTAAGTGACCCTAAGGGCATTAGGGGAAATCCTGGAGGTGGACAAGTACCACTGGTTAGGGTGGAGACTTGTTCTCCCGGTCTGCGCAGTCCAAGAGTCGCCATTGGAATGCCTAGATGGCGTCTATGTGTAATGTGATGTGTATATGTCCTTCTTTGGTGGTTTGGACTATGTGTCACGGCACCTAAAATGGTAAAGTGTAATGTGAAATGTGTATGTGACCATGTGTAAATGTGTAAGTGACATGTGAATGTGTATGTGTAAAGTGTACCATGTGAAAAGAGGAAACTAGTGTAAAGAAAAATGTGAAATTCTAGATGTGTAAAATGCGTTATTGAAACCTACGTGAGACTAAATCTGAAACCATGTGAATTCAGAAAATGCATATTATTATTCTTATGTTATGTGTGCAAAATGTTTAGAGTCCATGTTAGGGACAACTAGTAATATGTGTGCAAATAGCATGATAGATTGTTCACATGATATGTTTTAAGCATTGTTGTAGTCTCTCATGTGTAGATTTATGGCCATTGAATCAGATGAAATCAGCAACCTAAAGCATGTGAAAAGGTTCATGTGTGTGTTTAAAAATGTCTAAAATCCATGCTAGTTGTGTTTTCCTTCATGTATGTAAATTGTTCATATTGATAGCTCTCATGTTTGATTCTTTAAAGATTAAAGTTTCATGAGTAAATTGAATAGAGACCATTGTTAGGTGAAGTTTATTTTAGAAATCTGAAAGCATGAGTTATGTATAAAATTGTAGAATGTTCATGATAGGTTGAAAACTTGAAATGGCTAGCATGCTATGTGTTGCTAATTGTAATGTGCATGTAGAAACCACTAGGACTTCTAAGTGTACATCATGAGTAGTGTTGCTTGCTGAGTCTTGACTCACTCCTTGCTTCGGCGTATATGTATAGTTGGTGACACAGTACCTTTGGAGGAGGCAGCAGAGACGACTCCGAGCGCGGAGACTAGCTAGTTGGAGCTTCTTTGTGATTTGTGTACTTCATAGTATGTATTTGGAACATTGTATTAGAATTATCATGAAGGAATGTATTATGTTGACATTTGTAATCCTATTTCAGCAATTTAAATTATGTGAGCTTTTAGTTCCTCATTGTTATTGTGAAAATTCATGTATGGTTAATGTGGATGATGAATGAATGGAGATAGTTCTCTTTTACTTCCGCTACTCTGTTGTATATTCGCGTGTATCTCAGCTGTATGTATCGTTGGGTAAATGTTCCTGTGGCCTCACTTGTTATACTGACGTGGGTTGGTATACCGTACCGGTATAATGAGGGCCGTCAAGAGAGAGGAGATAGAGAGAAGGAAAGAGAGAGAGAGAGAGAGACAGAAGGTGGGAGGAAATGGGTGGGAGGGGGAGGGGGGGTTGGCGCAACGAAAATTCCTACAAAGAAGTTCTGCCAGAATATCCGTCGGCATTTCAGATGGATTCTTCTGACGAAAGGAAAGTCGTCGGCATTGCGATGGAATTTTCGATGGATTAACTTCCGTCAGAATTTTCAACGGCATTACTGACATAATATTTTGGTCAGTAATGATGTTTTTCCTTGTAGTGGTCCTTGCCACATTGTGGCTCTACTTTGTGGCGAAAGGATCCCATGCACCAGCTACCTCAATGATCTTTCTCTCTCTTTCTCTCTTTGCATCTCTCACTCTCTCAGAATGGTGCTAGAGAGGGAAAATATCTTTCAATGCATTTCTCCCCCCCCCCCCCACACTACCCCAATCCTTCGAGTCTCCCTCTCTCCACCTCTGTTTGTTTCCCAGTTATTTTATAAAGATAGGCTATCCCTATATAGCTTATGCTAGAGTTTATACAATCTGATTTGGCGCTTCATTTTAGCACTCCAGGTTATCTCCAATCTCATCTAAGTTATCTCTTGTCACATCTAGATTATCTAGATGTTATTTAAAGTTATCCATGTATTATTTGTATCCCCATGCTAAACCTTAATAGGTTTATCTTAGGGCTGCAAATAGAGTGAAAATAGAGAAGATCAAGTAACTCCACATCTGTCATGTACATCATCTAGATAATCTGAATCCACTCTAGATAGAAATTGACTACGGGGTGGATCTTTTTAAGTGGACATCCTTTAGATACCGAATGGATATAGATAGTATCCTTACACCCTGAGGCTGAGGCAGTAGCTGCGATGGAAGCGACTATGGTAGATGTGGAGGTTGCGATGCTCGACCACACTAGGGATGCTGGTGGTACCTCCGAGAGGCAGAGGTGGTGCTGGATCGACTATAGTGGAGGCAGAGGAGGTGGTAGGGTCGGATCGGCTGGGACCATCAACAACTACGGTGGAGGTAGAGGCGGTGGCTCTGGTGGAGGTGGTTGCGGCAGAGGTAGAGGTATGACATTTAGCCACACTAGGGATGTCGATGGTACCTCTAAGGGGTAGAGGTGGCGACAATGGAAGCAGAGGTGACGCCAAAGGTAGAGGCAGAGGCGACAACGACGTTGGATCGGCTGGGACCATCCATGTGGAGGTGGAGTTGCGGAGGGGGGAGTCCTATCTCTCATAAGGAGGCGGAGGTGGAGGGGCTATGCACGCAGAGAGGGAGAGAAGGAGCACATCAGGGGAGAAGAGGGGGCCTCCATAGTCGGGCAGGGAGGGTATAGAGAGGAGGGCGAGGGCAGTGAGGGGGGAGTAATGGGTGAGGAGGGAGGGCCTGGGAGTCCCGTCTCCCATGGCCAACATGGGCATGAGTGAAGGAATTGTTGGGGTGGTGCATCGAATCTGCTTTGGATCTTTGGCCCTTTTGGAAATGAGGATTCAAGTAAAACCGTCACGTAAGATCAAAACAAATATATCTTTTAGATATAAGATCCAACGATTTAAACATAGTGGAGTTTAAACAGAGCAGATCAGGTGCTTCTAAAACTATTTTATTTATTAAACAGATACTAAATGGATATTCATTCAAGATCTGTCAGAAAGTGTAAACAAATAAATATTTAGAGATCTGAATACGGATTTGAAGTAGATCTAGATCCATTTGTAGCCCTAACTAGTTTGTCTCCCCTTAGTTATCCTTGATTTGTCTATATAACCACCTCAATGCCAAACAACTTTTATCTCCTCTTTTATCCCCTTTTGTCATCCTTACCAAAGAGATCTCTAAACGACTTTGGCAGGGATATATGTGGGGTTAGAGAGGGCATGGATGGAGTTAGTAAGGAATGACAGTTTGATGGAGAGGGTTGCTTAACACGAAAAATTTAAAGGTAAAATTGGATAAAGGTGGGGTTAAGATATCCCACCTTTTTTTGGTGGGTTATCTTAACCCTCTTTAACTTTTGAACCTCATTTCTCATCTCAAATTATTTTATCTTAAAAATAAAATTAAATAATTTGAATTATTTTAATCGAAAATTTCTTATCCCTAATCAAATTGAATCCAAAAACCCAATTCATCGCGGCCTCCCATTCTCCACATCCCTCACACATGTAAACCAACCGGAGAACAATGCGGCACATGTAGCCAACCTTGAATAGTATCTGCGGTAGGGGAGGAAGGCGGTTGGATTCCACTTCCACGTGCAGAGCGTGAGTTCTCAGGTCCCGACTGGCAGTTCTGATTCTGATTTTTTTATTAAAAAATTATCAACGTAGCAATTCAAATAAACCCTTTAATATAGAGAATATATTACAATCCCGTGAACTCCAAGATCAACTCGAAAACACACGTGCAGCCCGTGTGCGACCTACTCTTCTGGCCTTTGGGGTACAACTCAAAACACACAGTTGACTCAAAACACACAGTTGCGGTATCTTGATACTTCGTGCACATTAATAATAAATTAGGCACATTTAATAAGATCGTATGTCACCTCCACTTACGTATTTAATATATTTTCATTCTTAAATTTTTTAAGTTTTAGAGGTGAAGGTGGCACATGCTTATTGAATGTGTCTAATTTAATACACATCAATAATATGTACTAACATTTCTCATCTTGCTATGGGGCTCAAGTGCGTCTTCGGCAGATTTGATAATTTAAAAGTTTATCTATGAAAAAGTTGTTTGCGAGTATTTTATCTCTGATTATTTTTTTAAATAAAATAAAATTATCAGAGTTGATAATTTTATTAGAGTGAGATAGAATTATCACATTTTATCTAAGTTTATTTGAAATAAGTCTTAGTTAACGTATTTAAATTATCAAATCACTATTCAATTGTCCAATCGGAAGTTGATCGATGCGAGACATACACTTTTCTCGAATTAAAATGTGGACCGTTATGGACAAAAAATAAGTAAAAAGCTATTTAGTCCGGCCAAATGTATACCCGTTAATCTCATACCCATGCCTATACCCTGATTCTCCACCATTTTAAAAAGGGAACCATACATCCAGACAAATTGTGTTTATATCGATGCCAGAGTTAAACAGTACTAGTTTAAGTGTCCACAAGACTATTTTCATTTTGGATTTTGTAGAGGTACCCATGATCGTCTTGCGTATGACATCAAATTGGGTTTTAAGGACCTTTTGTAACAAATTTAATTACAATCGTTAGTTAGATATTTGGATTCTTGCAAGATATTTTTGACAATTTCTAAAAGTTAGTCAAGATATATTTTGTAAGAGATATTTATTATCTTTTGTGTCTTATAATAAATTAAATGTTGTAGATTATTGACAATAATTTTATTAGTTGAAAGAGAGAGAAAAAAGAATCTAAAAGACTCTTAACTAGTATTTTTTTAAAATCTACATCAATTTGATTATCTTATATATATATATCTCGTAATAAATATTCTAATTTTTCAAACATAACAAGATATAGATATATTTATTCACGAGGATTCGAAGAAGTGCGTCCTAATTAAACAATGTTTATGCAACTACTATTACAGTTCATGGTGATTGAAAAGAAAGTGTCGACCTTCGAACATGCAACGAGAGGTTCACAGTTGGTACAGATGACAGAGAGATTTGAGAGCTCTCACTTCTGTATAAATCTCCTCAGGAGGCTTCGCCACCCCAGCCCAGAGCTGCAGGTTTCACCACCCCTACCACCTTCCCCACACCGGCACCGAACGCCACACTCGGGAGGTAGCTATGGGTTCCCACGCAACGCTGCCGCCGCACGCAGTGGTGATCCCCTACCCATCGCAGGGGCACATCCACCCGATGCTGCAGCTGGCCAAGCTCCTCCACTATAGGGGCTTCCACATCACCTTCGTGAACACCGAGTTCAACCACCAGCGCCTGGTGCACTCCCGCGGCGCCGTCTCCGTTCGCGGCCTCGACGGCTTCCGCTTCGAGACCATTCCCGACGGGCTGCCCCCGCAGAGCGCGACGGCACCCAGGATATCGCCGCCCTCTGCGCCTCCACCATGAAGCACAGCCTCGTGCCGTTCCGTGACCTGGTGACTCGGCTCAACGCCGCACCCGGGGTCCCCCCGGTCACCTACATCGTGGCCGACGGTGCCATGAGCTTCACTATCAACGCCGCCGAGGAGCTCGGCATCCCAGAGCTGCTCTTCTTCACGCTCAGCGCCTGCGGCGTCATGGGCTACCTCAGCTACAAGGACCTCGTCGACCGGGGCTACGTCCCCTTCAAGGGTCGGTCCTCCTCTGTATCCTCAACCTTGCTGTTGCTGCATGTGGCTTCCACCACCTTGCAGAATCTTAATCCTCGCCTTCTGATCGCGATGATACTTCACAGATGAGAGCTGCTTAACCAATGGCTACCTGGAGACGGCCATCGACTGGATCCCCGGCATGAAGGGCATCCGCCTCAAGGACCTGCCCTGCTTCCTCCGCACCACCGACCCTGACGACATCATGCTCAACGCCAACATGAAGCAGGCGGAGGACGCCAAGCGCGCCAAGGGCATCATCCTCAACACCTTCGAGGTTCTCGAGACCGACGTGCTCGACGCCATCCGGGACCGGCATCCTAACCTCTACACAATCGGGCCCCTCTCCCCCCTCTGCCGCCAGGTCCCCGAGATGCTCGCGTCCATCCAGTCCAGCCTGTGGAAGGAGGACACCGAGTGCCTCCGGTGGCTCGACGGCCAGAAGGAAGCCTCAGTGCTCTACGTCAACTTCGGCAGCATCGCCGTGATGTCGTCGGCGAACTTCATGGAGTTCGCATGGGGCATCGCGAACAGCAAGCAGCCTTTCCTGTGGGTGGTGAGGCCGGACCTGGTGATGGGCGGCGAGGGGGTGCTGCCGGAGGAGTTCGTTGAGGAGACACGGGGGAGGGGGCTATTGGCAAGCTGGTGCTCACAGGAGCAGGTGCTGGCGCACCCGGCGACGGGGTGCTTCCTGACCCACTGCGGGTGGAACTCGACGCTGGAGGCGGTGTACGAGGGCGTGCCGCTGCTCTGCTGGCCCTTCTGGGCGGAGCAGACCACCAACTGCCGCTACGCCTGCACTGCCTGGGGGAACGGGATGGAGATCGGGAGGGACGTGAGGAGGGAGGAGGTGGAGGTGCTGGTGAGGGAGATGATAAGTGGGGAAGGAACGGGGAAGGAGGCGAAGCGGCGGGCGGCGGAGTGGAAGGAGAAGGCGGCCAAGGCCATCGCCCCCGGGGGCTCGTCCCACCACCACTTCGAGAGGCTAGTCAACGACTTGAGTCTGATCAACATGTAAGGGTTCCTCTTCGTGACACTATCCTGGAATCGATGAGAAGAATTTAGTGTACATTTTTATCTGTATAAATAAAATGTACACTTTCAATGAAGATGTGTCACTTTAGATATTGAAATATTTAATATATTTTTCATCTCAACTTTTTCAATTTTAAAAACAGGACAAAGTGGCACATTATAGGTTCATATTGTACACACTAAAAAATATGCACTAAAATTTTTCCTTTTTTGATTTCCCAAACATTTGTATGCCAAGTCTCCTCTCTCCCTTTCTTCTATTTTATCTTCTTCGACAATTATCAAAGAGGTTAATGTCAAATATCAGTCACTAATAAAAAAGTTCTCTCTTCTATTTGTCACGGGTTCTTGTCATCTATACTAGCGTCATAGATTGGCATATTTATCTTACGAAGAAACCCATTTGTTCATCTATGTATAGTTAGATTGCGTTAGCTGCAAATAAGTCTCAAATCCGATCTGGTTCGCTATTCTCAGTAATCAAAACCAACCATGCAATGATGGAAAATTTTGCCTTAATTTCTTATATTTTCTGAACGAGATTATATGATGATTTTTGGGTCTATATCCAACAGCATGTGACGCAAAGTTGGGTCCCGAGTTTTCATTTATCATATAAAAGCATGTGATTCAGCGACATAGATGAGAGGATTAATGTAATTAAGATATAATTTTTATAATTATATTACATGAGAAATTTAATCATAATCTCTATCATGTGCCAGAATTCTATATCAGAAGTGATATGGTTCCTATACACTTGGGACTTTGCCAAAATAAATTATGACGTCTCATTTAATCATCAGATCCCGACTCCTGATTTGCAATAAGATTACTCAAATAAAGTAATAGTATTTTCATATTATCTTAATAACTCTAGGATCTCTCTTTGATATACAACAGAACACCCGGATCCAATCCACCTCTTCCATGTCTTTTTAAAAAAAGTAATACTATTTTATTTTTATTTTCAAGTAAAAATAACATTTGGGTAAATGATTAATATCCCTCACTGTCAGATATCTCTTAGTTGAAAAATACTTGTTATCAATCCAGTTTAATAACAAGTTCTAAGTGAATTATTTGTCAAATAATTAAATTAGTCGAAGAAGAAAGAAAAAAGATCTGACAAGATTTTTAACTAATGAAATTGTTTGACCAGTAATCTACTTAAGATTTGTTACGACTATGATCTAGTAACAAATATTTCTCCTCTTAGAATTAATATGATAGTGGGACCCACTGCAAAACCCTTTCCTAACGGATACAAAAGTATTCTCTAACAGCCTTAGTAGTCAAATGTCATAATATCTGACTTAGTTATAGTGTTACTTCTTTAATTAATGTAAATGAGCTGCTCAGAGATGAGAGGAGTGTGATAAGAGTTAAAACCTTAGGAGGTATGGAGTATAAGCAAGATTTGCCTCAAAACCTTAGTTATTGGCCCACTACAGTCCACGGCCCATGCCAACAATTATCGGCCCAAGAATGACACATTTCCCAGCAAGCTCCTTGTGAACAAGAAAAAAAAAATAAAGAAAGAAAAAAGAGAAAGAAAGGAAGTGTGGGACGTGCCAAATTGAAAAACATTTTTTAGATTTACATAAAATATGGTGTATGTGTATAAATCTGACCTAAGAAGCAAGACATTGAAGTTTGGTGGACCCTATCTAACTATCCATAAAGGAATAACGTTAATTACATCCTACACATGAGGTGTGAGAAAACACTTGATTAATCAAGGAAAATTTGGAGCTTAATATTTTCATTTGAAGATAAATTAATTGAAGAAGGATAAGTTTGACAATCATTAATGACACATTATACTTTATGATTTCAAGATAAATGACATTCTGCATGAAAGTACAAGATTGTTAATTAACAAAATTTGGGAGTTGCAAATTTAAGAATGACAATCGGATATTGAATTTATTGATTCAAAATTTACTTGCAACATCGATATAATGGAAATGCTCATGAAATTGATGAGTACATCATTGTGTTTATGATACATATGCAAATCAGCAACAAAATAACATCATAAGCAAATGGGCCAATTCGGAGAGGGCATGCATCATTCAATTGCGCATTTGTGATGAGATTTTGGAATTTACTCTGGTTTGAAATTTTTTCATACTTGACTTGGAGGTTTGAAGTGCATTGTTTAATTTTAGATTTTGGAGTTTTTGGAATTGAGTTTGAATTTTAAAAAGGTGTAGCATATCGACTATTGGATCGTCTATTCGTTGTGGTGGCCAATGTGTGGCCCACATTGTGTGTAGCAGGTGCTTACACAGGTTTCCAAGGCATTGTGGGCCGGCTGGTTGGCCTAAAACGCAGGTTTGTTCTTTGTCCTTGAACGCAAAAGAGGAGCTCGTCGCATTCTCATCGCGAGACACCCGGAATGTCGTGTTTGGTTGCCGCTATTTTGGCTCGTCGTCTGTATGCGCGCCGCGTGTCGCGCGCAGGATAGGCGTGTTGAACCACTCCTATATTTTACCCTTTATTTGGTGATAACAAAATTTAGTTTAATTAATTATTATTAAAAATATTTAATATCATGTTTTCTTAATAAATATAAATTTAATGATTAATGAATATAAATATATTTAATACCATGAATTTCTAATAATAAATTAATATCATGTTTCTAATAAATATAATTTTATGACATTATTCTGTAATGATTTGCACTAAACAGATAAATCGATGTCCATTCAAATATATCGATTTCAGTTCACAAAGTGTCATAAGGATACACTGTCATAAGGATTCGCTCTCATAAGGATTCACTGCTATAAGGATTCACTCTCACATCGATTTGGTCCTATAACGATTTGATAAGTGACTTTCATATCGATGTGGTCCCATAACGATTTGATAAGTGACTCTCATATCGATTTGGTCCCATAACGATTTGATAGTGACTCTCATATCGATTTGGTCCCATAACGATGATAAGTGACTCCACATCGATTGCTCTCATAACGATTCGCTCTCATAAGGATTCGATAAGGGACTCTCATAAGGATTCCTTTGTAACTCACAAGACTCCTTGTAACAACGGATTCCTTTGTAAAACATGGATTCCTTTGTAACTCTCATAAGGATTTGATAAGTGAAACATGGATTCCTTTGATAAAACACAGACTCCTTTGTGAAAACATGGATTCTTTGTAAAACATGGTCCTTGGTAACTCTCATAAGGATTTGATAGTGAAACATGGATTCTTTGTAAAAACATAGATTTCTTTATATTCCAAAATGTTTTTGGCATCTAGTGAAAAAGTCAAATATTCTTGATTTGCGTAATCCTCTATCTTTCTGACAGGATATCTTTTTGCTTATCTTTCTAGATCTCTCTTTCCTCCCAACAAAAAGGAGATTACTTACTACTTCTGGGTGGCACAGGAAACATAGAGGTATGAGCTTTTTGACAGAAACACTATTTATCTAAACACTTTTTCTATGCTGCAGACCTCGTAGACCACAAATTATCAGAAGAAGAGAAGATGAGCAACGGCTAGAACCCAACGGATTTATTCAAATTGCTCATATAAAAGATGAAGCAAGGCTGAAGAAGAAGTATGAGCTTTCCTGAAGATTTTTCAAGAGTGTACAACCAGTGAGGAACCTGAACTCCAAATACACTCAAAGAAAAGAGAGAAAGAGCATGAGCCCAAGAAGAAATGTCAAGCATCTGAAGCACTGAAGCATTCAAGCTCCTTCTCCTCTCTTCTCTCTCTCTCTTGTGCATCTGTAAATCTGGGGAGAGAGTCTTTTGCTGAGAGTTCTTGTAGTTGGTTTTTATTTGTTCCAACTCTCAGCTTTGTCTTTCTTTTCTAAGAAAGACTTTGTCCAGCTGTAGGACTGTATCAGTTCTAACCCAGCTAGGGGTTTGTGTCTAGTAGAACCGCACTGGGGTTGTACCAGGAGGTGGCTTCTTTACCTGTAGAGAAGTGGGCTGCCTTCTTGCTCGGGAAAGAGAAGAAGACCAACTGGGGTGCTGGGTGTTGTAGTGTCCTTAAGGGGGACTGTACCCTTGGTTAGTGAAATCCCAGAGGTGCTTGGGGACTGGACGTAGGACTTACATGGGGGAGGGCCGAACCAGGATAAATCTCTGTGTTATTTGTGTGGTGTTTATTTGCTTCCGCACTGCTACTTTCATCACACTAAATAACCAAACCTTCAAGTGTAATTTCTGTGTTTAAGTTTCTATTTCAGATCTCAGAAAACCTATTCACCCCCCTCTAGGTTAGCTTGCGTGCCGTACCAAAGGGCCAACAAGGCGTGCTGACGTCGATAGGAGGATCGCGACGGGCAGCCGCGTCGCGACCTGGTCGCGAGGTAGCGATATGTCGCGTTCCCAACTGAACTGTGTTTTTAAGAAACCCTGGCAGAACAGAGCTTCTACAAGCTCTGCTCGGCCAGGGGATGTTTTGCTCGTGGGTTTTTGGGCGATTCGAGCTCGTGGGTCTTGGTTGGACGTGTTCTCGCCGCGAGGATCGCGTGTGGAGCGGGAGAAATGCCGGGTTATTGCCCGTTTAAGTGTTCTTCATCAAAGTAGGGAGATTCTACCTTTTTCTTCGTGGAATCGTTGTGTGTGTGTCGTGTGATGTGTTTACTGCTTTAAGAACCGTAGATGGCATGTTAGGACATCACAAAGAGCATGAAAAATGGATTAGAAACCATGTATGGCAGGGTTTTTAGGGTTTTCTGGCGAAGGGGACCCGGATAGGGTTTTTCGCCTGCGAAGGCGACGGTCTCCCTTGTCGCGATCTGATTGCGATAGGACGACACGTCGCGTTCGCTCTCTTGATTGCGACTTGTCGGGGCGTCGCTATCTGAACGCGACCTGGGCCTCTGTCGCGATTGCAACCGAGGGTTGTTATTTGCGTACAAATGTTAATGTATGTATCTGTTACTGTTTAACCGATGCATGTCATGGTTAACCGATGTGTGTAGAGGTGGGTTGTGGTGCTTTGGCATTTGTTGCGCTCCTCGGGAGTGCTGTTCACATGGTGAGCTACAGGCTCACGTGGTAGTGTGTGTGACTGGTTTCAGTGACCCGTATGTGTTCACGTGGTTTGCGTAACATGCACGAGTTTCCGTGTGCGCGACAAGTAGTGTTACGCCTTCCGTGGTTACCCCTTCAGTTGGGAACCCCAGGTTCCGAGGTGAGCCAGGCACGTGGGTGTGCTCGGGGTTTGTCCCGGTGCAGTGGTACCGTCAGGGTCTTGTCGTCTTCCTAGACACCCTCACTCTCGGGGAGAGTTGTCGTCCGACTGAGGGAAAGACGGCAGAGACAGCGACTTGTGAGAGTTTGTTGTTTAGTTGCTTGTAGCGCACTCGTAGTTGGGGGGACGGACACCAGTAGACGTACTGGACCCCAGCTAGTCCTCTTTCCAGTGCCTCACTTTAGGGAGCTTAGGCCGGAGTCCCTAAAGGTGACAGGCATGGGCCTGCGGGGTGAGACCTGTAGGTGTGGTGGTTTGGTTGGTCTCCATAGTTCTTGTTTGGTTTAGTGGAGCGGCAGCTGGACCTTTCGTCCGTGGCTGCGAGGCTGAGAGGTAGACCTGTGTGTTTGTCCGGGTTGGTTGCTGGTGTCGCGAGCCAGGTTACGCGACCCGACTTTGGCATTTACCTACTTTAGCTCGAACACCTGTTTGGGTTTTCCGTTTATTTAGTAAAGTCACATTTGAGGTCAGCAGATGGTAAGTAAATTACAGCTTTAATATCTTGCTTAGATAATTCTATAAATTGCTATAGAGTAGTTTCCTACTTAGTTACTTGAGTTGTGGTTTGCTCAGTTTCTTTGGGAGAGTTTCCCTACTAAGCCAGTGACTAGCGAGGCTCAACCCCCTACTCCTTTTAGGTGAGGGAGAGCAGGAGGCTTCCTAACCGTCTTCTAGTTCTGGGCCGCACCGTAGCGGAGCAGGGTCTACGCCACCACCAACAGTGTAATTTTCTCTCTTTGTACACTTGGGGTATGCCCCAGGTTCTGTTGTTCTAGTTTATGGTTTTAGTTGAAGAACTAGTTATGTAAATCTCATGTAAATATTTGTGGAATGGAAAGTTTACTTCTATTTTATGGTTTCCGTTATATTTCTACGGACATGTGTGAATGATATCCCTTGCGAAGCTTCGGCTCATTCGCGGGAGGCGGAGTTGTGTCAGGCTCGTTATCAGGTTAACGGGTTTGAATGATGTGGTCCATCATAGTTGGTATCAGAGCATAGTCCGTATAAATGTTAAGGAACATGAAATTTACATAGCCAATTCTTTACTTAAACCCACTGCTGGTAGTTGACCCTGGGTTTTTGTGTTGAAATGTGTGTTGTATTGTGCGGTTGGAAAATTGTTTATGCAGGATTAAAAATGGCAGATCAGAGAGATTGGGGAGGAGGTGGTGATGATCCGGAAGATCCTACCTAGAGGATGATTGAGCAGATATGGGAAAGTCTTAATTACGGAGATCCATATGAGGATGGATCAGCCAGGACCTGCACAACCAACGATACCAGCTGTTGAGGAGGCAGTGCCAGTAGCCCCAGTTTTACCCCCAGTAGGAGTTGAGGTACCTCCTGTAGTACTTGTGCACCCTACAGTACCAGTGAGGCCAGCTACCACAGAGGATCCCATAACTCTTGTGGAAAGGTTTCTGAGGTTACAGCCCCCTACTTACTCAGGTGGCCCTAACCCATATACTGCAGAGCATTAGATACATGAGATCGAGAGAGTATTTGTGACTATGAGGTGTCCGCAGGAGGACAGAGTCATTCTTGCTATTTATCAGTTGAGGGGATTTGCTCAGGAATGGTGGAGACTCAAGTTATAGACTGTTTTTGCAGGAAGAACAAAAGATGGAATTACTTGGCCAGAGTTTCTAATGGTTTTCAATGATATGTTCTTTCCACTACAGATCCAACAAGCAAAGAGGGAACAGTTTAGAACTTTACAGCAAGGAAGATTGTCTGTGTTGGAGTATCAGATGAGATTCATGGCATTGAGTAGATATGCCCCTTACGTGGTGACCGATCATACAATAATGGTGGAGTATTTTATTAGGGGATTGAGGTCTGAGTTGCAGGATGCAGTAGCTCCACTAATGTGCAGGACAGTAGAGGAAGCGGCACAGCGGGCAGCTGTGTTAGAAAGGACTTTGCAGGCTAGGCAGAGTCAGTCTCAGATGGGAGGTTCAGGCAGCTTTCGACTTCCCCAGCAATCGCAGGGCATTAGCAAAGGGAAGGCCCCCTCAGGAGCATCATCGTCCGGGATAGCAAAATGGGGTAAGCAGATTAAGAAATTCTTCCAAGGAGGAGGACGAGGCAGAGGCAGGCAACAGGGTTTCCAGCAGGGTGGTTTTCAGCAGGGGTGTGGCTACAGGCCACCGGTTCCAGAGGAGTCCCAGCAGAGTACCGCAGGTCAACCCGCAACTTTTCGGGAGGTCATATGTTATGCTTGTGGTCAGCCAGGACATTATGCCAGGGATTGTCCATCTCGAGGATATGGTTATGGTAGAGGGACTCAGCAGCAGCAACATACATATCAGCCGTCAGCAGAGAGAGGCAGAGGAACCCCTTTTCAGAGAGGAGGTCGAGGTCGGGTGATGGCAATCACCAAGGCGCAGGCAGAAGCATCAAATCTCATTGAAGGTATATTACCGATCTTTGATTTCCAGCTAGAATATTAATTGATCCAGGTGCTTCTCATTCATTTATTTCTGAAGATTTCTTGGATAGTCTGGCTCATCCCATAGAAG
Organism: Colocasia esculenta; assembly: GCA_014218235.1. NCBI lineage: Eukaryota > Viridiplantae > Streptophyta > Magnoliopsida > Alismatales > Araceae > Colocasia > Colocasia esculenta. The sequence continues at coordinate 61,595,726 of CM024763.1, read as the reverse complement.
AAAGGCAGTGTGAATTGGTGGTTGAGGTTCCTACGGTGATTTGATTTTATGCTTACTTCCTGTTATTTAGATGAGGTTCCAATTGTGATTCATGGGAATCAGTTGCCGGCAAAGTTGTATGCTTTGTCTTTAAAGGAATATGATTTGATTCTGGGTATGGATTGGTTAGAGGCTTATGGTGCTCTGGTAGACTGTAGAAATAAGAGGGTCAGGTTTTGTAGACCTGATGGAACAACTTTTGAATTTCAAGGTATGCCCTTCTATTCTCCTAAGTTTATCATTTCTGCGCTTAGGGCTAGAAGGTTAATTAATGCAGGATGTGTAGCGTATCTTGCTTCTGTGAGTCTGGTTGAGTCTCATAAATCAATAGAGTCTGTGCCAATGGTTAGAGAATTTATAGATGTATTTCCAGAAGAGTTGCCGGGGCTAGCGCCGCGCAGAGAGGTAGATTTCACTATTGAATTAGAACCAGGCTGTATGCCGATCTCAAAAGCACCGTACAGGATGGCACCAGCAGAATTTAAAGAGTTAAAGAAGCAGTTCCAGGAGTTATTAGAGAAAGGTTTCATTAGGCCAAGTCACTCACCATGGGGTGCACCAGTGTTATTTGTTAGAAAGAAGGATGGTAGTCTGAGGATGTGTATAGATTACCGGCAGTTGAATAAGGTTACTATCAAGACAAGTATCCGCTCCTAAGAATAGATGATTTGTTTGATCAGCTTCAGTCAGCAAAGGTGTTCTCCAAGATTGATTTGAGGTCAGGATATCATCAGTGAGAATTAAGAAGAAGAAGATATTGAAAAGTCAGCTTTTAGGACCAGGTATGGACATTATGAATTTGTAGTAATGCCATTTGGGTTGACAAATGTGCCCAGAGCTTTATGAACTTGATGAATAGAATATTTCATCCATATCTGGATCAGTTTATAGTAGTTTTCATCGATGATATTTTGATATATTCAGCATCAAAAGAGGAGCATGCAACCCATTTAAGAATCACCTTACAGGTATTGAGAGAGCATCTGTTGTATGCTAAGTTCAGTAAGTGTGAATTCTGGCTAAAAGAGATACAATTTTTAGGTCATGTGATTTTTGGTGAAGGAGTTGCTGTGGATCCAGCAAAAGTGGAAGCAGTGTTGAAGTGGGCAGAGCCAAAAATAGTGTCAGAGATCAGAAGCTTTTTGGGTCTTGCAGGTTATTATAGAAGATTTATTCAAGATTTCTCTAAAATAGCAGCCCCAATGACTAAGTTGACCAGGAAAGGAGTTTCTTTTGTGTGGTCTTCTGAGTGCAGGCGGGAATTGAAAAAGAGGCTTACTATAGCACCAATATTAGAAATTCCTTCAGGAAGTGGTGGTTTTGTGATATATACAGATGCATCCAGAAGAGGATTAGGGGCAGTATTAATGCAACATGGAAAAGTGGTTGCTTATGCTTCCAGGCAATTAAAGAAACATGAAGAGAATTACCCGACTCATGATTTGGAATTGGCAGCGGTGGTATTTGCTTTGAAGATCTGGCGGCATTATTTATATGGAGAAAGATTTGAAATATTCACAGATCATAAGAGCTTGAAATATATATTCTCACAGAAAGATTTGAATTTAAGACAACGCAGATGGATGGAATATTTAAAAGATTATGACTTCAGTTTGGGATATCATCTAGGTAAAGCTAATGTTGTGGCAGATGCACTGAGCAGAAAAGCTGTTATGAATCAACTTATGACTAGAGAATGGAAATTATATGAAGAGATAGCAGATAATTCCTTATATGTGCCAAATAGTCAGCAGAGAGCAGTGTTGGCAAATAGTGCAGTTGAACCTTCTTTTTACAGACAGGTAGTTGAAGCCCAGAAAGCAGATGAGAATTTGACTGATATTCTAAGAATGGAGGAGGTAACTTTGGGTCATGATAATGTAGTCAGATTAAAAGGCCGAGTGTATGTTCCAGCTGATGCAGGAATTAGACAGAAAGTGTTAAAGGAGGCCCACAGGTCAAGATATACTATTCATCCAGGCAGTACTAAAATGTATCAGGGAATGAAAGGTCTTTTCTGGTGGCCAAACATAAAAAGAGAAATTGCAGAATTTATAGCAAGATGTGCCGTCTGTCAGCAAGTAAAAGCAGAACATCAGCGACCAGGAGGTTTGTTGCAACCTTTGCCCACACCACAGTGGAAATGGGATGATATAGCTATGGATTTTATAGTAGGTTTGCCCAGCTCAGCAGGTCACAATGGCATTTGGGTTTTTGTTGATAGACTGACTAAAGTTTGCAGACTGTTACCGATTAATATGTCATGGTCAGTGGACAGGTTAGCCAAATTATATGTGGAAAGAATAATACCATTGCATGGAATTCCGGTTACTATTGTTTCAGATTGAGATCCAAGATTCACCTCAGATTTTTGGAGAAGTTTGCAGAGAGTAATTGGCACTGAGTTAAGATATAGTTCAGCATATCATCCGCAAACAGATGGACAGACAGAAATGACCATCCAGACAATAGAAGATATGTTGAGGGCCTATTGCTTGGTTTGGGGAGGAATATGGGAACGCCATTTGAGTATGGTTGAATTCGCATATAATAATAGTTATCAAGCAAGTATTAGAATGGCATCCTATGAAGCATTATATGGCAGACCATGCAGGACACCATTGAATTGGCATGAGGTAGGAGAGAGGCAAGTTCTGGGTTCGGAGTTAATCAGGCAATGTGCAGAAATAGTTAAGTTTACTAAAGAAAAACATCAGATAGCACAAGTCGATAGAAGAGTTATGCTGATAACAGATTAGGTCATTGCAGTTTGAGGTGGGGGATTATGTATTTTTGAAGGTTTCTCCTACTAAAGGTGTATTTAGATTCAGCAAGCGAAGCAAGTTGAGCCCCAGATATGTAGGTCCATTCTAGATAATAGAAAGATTGGGCGAGACAACTTATAGGCTAGATCTGCCAGCAGACTTCGCAGATGTTCATAATGTGTTCCATGTTTCAATGCTCAAAAAATACATTGAAGATCTGTCCCAAGTGATCAGTTATCAGAGGAGTGAATTAAGCCAGACATGACTATGCCAGAATATCCAGTACAGATCACAGGCCGCAGAACCCAAAAGCTCAGGAATAAGAATATTGATTTAGTGAAAGTCAGATGGGAAAACAGGCAAGGCGGTGAAGATACTTGGGAACTAGCAGAGGAAATGATGAAGACGTATCCATATTGTTTGAGTAAGCTTTTAACTCTTTTAGGTGATAGTACCCTGTTTGTTAAATTGAAAATTTTTGTTTTCGGGTTCTACTTTAAATTTCGAGGACGAAATTTTTTAGGTGATAGTAATGTAGCATATCGACTGTTCGGATCGTCTTATATTCGTTGTGGTGGCCAGTGTGTAGCCCACATTGTGTGTAGCAAGTGCTTACATAGGTTTCCGAGGCATTGTGAGCCGGCTGGTTGGCCTAAAATGCAGGTTTGTTCTCTATCCTTGAATGTGACAGAGGGGCTCGTCGCGTTCTCATCGCAACATCCGGGGACGTCGCGTTCTGGTTGCCGCTGTTTTGGCTCATCGTCTGCATGTGCCGCTGTGTCGCGTGCGGGACAGGCGTGCTAACGTCGATAGGAGGATCGCGACGGGCAGCCGCGTCGTGACCTAGTCACGACGTAGCAATATGTCGCGTTCCCAACCGAGCTGCGTTTTTAAGAAACCCTGGCAGAACAGAGCTTCTACAAGCTCTTCTTGGCCAGGGGAGGTTTTTCTCGTGGGTTTTTGGGCGATTCGAGCTCGTGGGTCTTGGTTGGACGTGTTCTCGCCGTGAGGATCGCGTGTGGAGCGGGAGAAACGTCGAGTTATCGCCTATTTAGGTGTTCTTCATCAAAGTAGGGAGATTCTACCCTTTTTCTTCGTGGAATCACTGTGTGTGTGTCGTGTGATGTGTTTACTACTTTAAGAACCATAGATGGCATGTTAGGACATCACATAGAGCATGAAAAATGGATTAGAAACCATGTATGGTAGGGTTTTTAGGGTTTTCTGGCAAAGGGGACCCGGATAGGGTTTTTCGCCTGCGAAGGTGACGGTCTCCCTTGTCGCGATCTGATCGCGACAGGACAACACGTCGCGTTCGCTCTCTTGATTGCGACTTGTCGGGGCGTCGCTATCTGAACGCGACCTGGGCCTCTATCGCGATCGCAGCCGAGGGTTGTTATTTGTGTACAAATGTTAATGTATGTATCCGTTACTGTTTAATCGATGCATGGCATGGTTAACCGATGTGTGTAGAGGTGGGTTGTGGTGCTTTGGCATTTGTTGCTCTCCTCGGGAGTGCTATTCACATGGTGAGCTACAGGCTCACATGGTAGTGTGTGTGATTGGTTTCAGTGATCCGTATGTGTTCACGTGGTTTGCGTAACATGCACTAGTTTCTGTGTGCGTGGTAGGTAGTGTTACGCCTTCCGTGGTTGCCTCTTCAGTTGGGAGCCCCAGGTTCCGAGGTGAGCCATGCACGTGGGTGTGCTCGGGGTTTGTCCCGGTACAGTGGTACTGTCAGGGTCTTGTCGTCTTCCTGGACACCCTCGCTCTCGGGGAGAGTTGTCGTCCGACTGAGGGAAAGACGACAGGGACCGCGACTTGTGAGAGTTTGTTGTTTAGTCGCTTGTAGCGCGCTCGTAGTTGGGGGGATGAACACCAGTAGACATACTGGACCCCAGCTAGTCGTCTTTCCAGTGCCTCAGTTTAGGGAGCTTAGGCCAAAGCCCCTAAAGGTGACAGGCATGGGCTTGCGGGGTGAGACCTACAGGTGTGGTGGTTTGGTTGGTCTCCACAGTTCTTGTTTGGTTTAGTGGAGCGGTAGCTGACCTTTCGTCCGTGGCTGTGAGGTTGAGAGGTAGACCTGTGTGTTTGTCCGGGTTGGTTGCTGGTGTCGCGAGCCAGGTTACGCGACCCGAGTTTGGCATTTACCTACTTTAGCTCGTACACCTGTTTGGATTTTCCGTTTATTTAGTAAAGTCATGTTTGAGGTCAGCAGATGGTAAGTAAATTACAGCTTTAATATCTTTCTTAGATAATTCTATAAATTGCTATAGAGTAGTTTCCTGCTTAGTTACTTGAGTTGTGGTTTGCTCGGTTTCTTTGGGGGAGTTTCCCTACTGAGCTAGTGACTAGTGAGGCTCACCCCCCTACTCCTTTCAGGTGAGGGAGAGCAGAAGGCTTCCCAACCATCTTCTAGTTCCGGGCCGCACCATAGCGGAGCAGGGTCTGCGCCACCCCCAGCAGTGTAATTTTCTCTCTTTGTACACATCGGGGTATGCCCCAGGTTCTGTTGTTCTAGTTTATGGTTTTAGTTGAAGAACTGGTTATGTAAATATCATGTAAATATTTGTGGAATGAAAAGTTTACTTCTGTTCTATGGTTTCCTTTATATTTCTACGGACATGTGTGAATGATATCCCTTGCGAAGCTTCGGCTCGTTCGTGGGAGGCGGAGACGTGTCATGCTCGTTATCAGGTTAACGGGTTTGAACGAGGTGGTCCGTCACAAAAGGACTTTGACTTTTGAATTTAGATTGAGAGATTGACTTTTGAATTTAGATTGAGAGACTGGGGTTTTTTGTTAGAAGTTTATGATTGTGACTGGGAGTTTTATTAGTGGGAAATTTGGTCAGATATTGGGGTTTAGTTGAAAACTTGGAATTTAGAATTGATTTTGGGATTTGAAATTTTTGTTTTATTCTTTATTTGAAGCATTTATTTTTACAATTGGACCTTAGCTTTAGAAATCTTCATTTTATAATTGTTTGGATTTTGGATTTAAAAGATTTCTTTAAATTTAGATTTCAGATTTAAAATATCTGTTCAATTCTATTTGGAATTTGAATTTGAAATATTTGTTTTTGTATTTTGATTTAGATTTACATTATCCATTCATTTTTATTTTGATTAGGGATTCGATTTTGGACTTTAATTTAGATTCGAAGCATTTCTTCATTTCTATTTGGATTTTAAACCTAAAAGATTTGTTTCTGGATTTTGATGTACATTTGAAGTGTTTATTTATGTTTGTTTGGATTTTGAACATAAAGGATTTGTTTTTGGATTTTGATTTGTATTTGAAGTATTTAATTATTTTTAATTGGATTTTGAACTTAAAGAATTTGTTTTTAAATTTTGAATTATTTGAAATATTTATTAATGTTTATGGATTTTGGACATAAAGGATTTGTATTTGGGTTTTCATTTAGAGTTGGAGTGTCTATTCATTTTTCTTTAGATTTAAACTTAAAGGATTTCTTTTGGTATTCTGATTTTAGACTTGATTTTTTTTTTTACATTTGCATTTTGGATTTAAAGGATTTGCTTTTCTATCTTAATTTTGGATTTGAAATTTGAGGATTTGTTTTTATTTTAATTTTGTATTATTTGATTTTATTTGAATTCAAAGGATTTTTTGTTATAATTTTAGATTTGAAGTGTTTATTAATTTTATTTCGATTTTGAACTTAAAGCATTTGTTTTTGGATTTAGATTTAGATTTGAAGTATTTATTCATTTTCATTTGGATTTTGAATTTAATGTATTTGTTTTTATTTGAAGTTGGATTCAAAGTTTAAGGTTTTGCTTTGGAGCTTGAAGTTTTTTTGTTTGGGATTTCGATTCACATTTGAAGTTTTGTTTATCATTTTTGTACTTTTTGTTATGATTTGTTTAATTTTTAAGCTTCAAGTTTTACTTTTTAAATTTTGATGTTTTTGGATTTTAATTTAACGTTGAAAGTTCTATTTTTGAATTTTTGTCTTAAAATTTAAAGTTTTGCTTTTGGATTCAATAAAAAATTTGATGTTTTTTATTTCACATTTAGATTTAGAAATTTCACGTTTGAGAATTGAGGGTAAGCAAACATTTATGTTTTTGGGTTTTGTGAAGACTATGCATTATTTTACTTTATTCTTTTTTGTATTTTGTTGGTTTGTTTTTTTGTGATTTTCTTTGGTTTTCCATTTTTATGTTTTCTTCATTTTGGGATTTTTATTAGAAATCGGAAGTTCAATTCTAAATTTTTCTATTGCTTTTCTTTCACTTTTTGTGATTTTTTTTAAATTTTTATTAAAATATGTTAAATTTAAAATTTAAGATTTTTTGTATATATACCTCTGCAAATAAAGGTTTTTGCAAATATACCCCTAATCTAGACATATTATCATGAATATCTCCTATTTACATTAAATACAGAGGTTAATTATGTCTTTGTGGTTAACTTCGGTCTGCAGCGGGTAAATATTTGTAACGGCCCTGACGTCCGGACCCCCAGCTCCCACCAAGGATCCGACCATTGGCACCACCGCCCATGGGCCCAAAGACCCGAAAGGGCTAACGGACCAGTCTAACAAGATATGTAACGGGAGTAAGTAACAATAAACACACTAAAGAGTACCAACCAGTGAAGGAAAAGCGTCCAACACAGTGTACAAGTCTAATACAGTCCCAAAGTAAGCAAAGTACAAGTGCAGAAGTAAAGGGAATAACAGGTCCCTTAGGGGCATACCTCGAGGGTGAAGTAAACAAGTACTGGAAAACACTGCTCACAGAAGATGCCGTCTACTATGGCCCCGTCTCTTTAGCTCGCCACGGAGGGTGCTGCTGTGAAGTCTCACCTGTAAAGAAGGGAATGAGCTTTACGAAGAAGCTCAATAGGGACTACCAATCTCCCACTGGTTCTAACAACAGAATAGATCTATATGTGCATAATTAAATAAAGCAAGTAAAACTATTCTACTAATAGAGTTAGAGCGGAAACATAAAGTAACTACTGTTGGGTTTATATGTGTTATGTTTGTTTTTGATGATGAACAATCCAAATTAATGTTATGAGCATATTTGAAACATGATCAAGCAAATGATAATCAAGAAAGAACATCTCAAGTGATTGTCTAAATGTTCTTTATATCTCATTAACAATGCTCTTAAATGTAGGTGTGAGTGTAGGCAAGACAATGTACCAAATTCCCGAGCAAAAAACTCAAGAAAGTCACATTCAACAGTGCCTGTCGACAGACCCACAAGTCCCTGTCGACAGCTACACACAGGGAGGTCAGACAGGTTTCAGGACAAGTGTACCTGTCAACAGATACACACAGGAAATCATTTCCCGCAAGGCCAGTCTTCTGAATTTTTGCAAACCTGTCAGCACCTGTCGATAGATATATAGCTTGTTGTCGACAGACGAAGAGAAGATCTCAGTTCCGAGATTTGGACATGTTTCCAAGTTGGGTGTTTCCATCTACCACGACTCTCCATACTTAAACACCCATATATAAGGAATGTTTTGAAGGTGTTCCCGTACAAAAGCAGCCACCATACAAAACCCTAAGGAAATCCAAGAGAAAAACTCTCTCTTTGCTGCTCTGCTTCAGCCCTCCGTCCAAAGCGAAGAAGAACAATCTTCTGAATGAAGTTGAAGCCGATTCGTCTGTGATTCAAGCTTCTCCATCAATTGATACCTGTCAAGAGGAAGTTTGAAGTTCATCTGGACGACCATCTTGAAGAGTTCCATCTCAGGATTTGTTTCTACAACTCTGAACTCTTCTCTATTTCTACTTTCTTCATACTTTGTGTGTGTGATTGTGGGTCAAGCATCTCTTGTGCTTGATCTACGTGTGTGGTGTTGTTCTGATCGTGTGTTTGCATCAGACAACGTGGTGTGTGTGAGTTGTAGTGTTTTGAACTCGCTGATAAGCAGTCTTTCTGTGTGTGTGTGTGGACGGTGGACGTAGGATATACAAGTTGTGTACTCCGAACCACCTTCAATCTTCGTGTCCTGTGGTTTGCACGTTTTCATGATAGATGATTGGTAGGCACGCTGATTCTACACACGTTAGATAGACTGTTCATGTTCTGTTCACAACGAGCACACTAATTGCAAGTCGAACTAATCCTGAATCTGTTTAAGATTTCGATAAGTTTGTGTTTTCATCGAAAAGAAGGCAACTGTGGTTAGAGTTTGTTGTAATCTATTCAACCCCCCTTCTAGATTACCATATTGGATAATTCCGCACATCTTTCAATTGGTATCAGAGAGAGGTTTCTCCGATTTACTGTCTTAATTGTTTGATATTACGATCAGGAGATTCTCGATCTCATGGAATCTAACAAGGGGTATATGGTCGAGGGACATTCAGTGACCAGGCCACCCTTCTTTGATGGCACTGATTATCCTTATTGGAAAAATCGTATGTAGGTGTTTTTGAGAGCTCAAAATTATGAGCTTGGGAAAATCGTCCACAAAGGAGCGTATGTGCTGCCCGAGGATGAAGATACGTGGACAAAGGACCAAATTTCTAAGGGAACTCTCAACTGGAGCGCACTGAACATGATGCAATGTGCTGTGCACCCCAAGGAGTATTCAAGAGTCTCCACATGCACTTACCAAAAAAAAAAAGAGTCTCCACATGCACTTCAGCAAAAGAGATGTGGGACAAGCTTGAAGTCATCTACGAAGGTACGTCTGAGGTAAGGGAAACCAAAGCAAGCATGCTAATATCTGAATATGAAATGTTTAAAATGAAAAATGATGAAACCATATCAGATATGCTTGCTAGATTCATGTTAATAATCAACGGGCTGAAAGGTCTTAAGAAAGAATACTCAGAGAGTGACTTAGTTAGGAAGATACTTCGGTCTCTTCCATCCTCATGGAATACTAAGGCCACTGTCATTGAGGATTCAAAAGATCTTTCAAAGATGAAGTTGGATGAATTAATTGATTCTCTGATGACATATGAAATAAATGTGAAAAAAAAAAGAAACTGAAGAAAACCCAAGAAAGTCAATTGCTTTAAAAGCATCAAATAAAAATTCTTCAAGTTCCAAAAAAGATGTTCAACAGGAAAGTGATGAAGATGGAATGTCTAGTGAGAGTGAGATCGATGAAATGTCAATGCTCACTAGATAGTTCAAAAAATTCCTTAAGTTCAAAAGGAAAGGCTCAGGTAACTCCAAATCCTTTCAGAAGAAAGACTTTTCAAATAAATTTGAGTCTAAAAAAAATTTGAATTGTATGCTATGAGTGCAAGAAACAAGGGAATATGAGAGGAGAATGCCCGGAGCTCAAGAAAAAACTCAAGAAAGAAAAATTCACCTTCAAGAAAGCCAAGGCAATGTTGGCAACTTGGAGTGATGAAGACGAAGATGAGGACACACAAGAAGCCTCTGGAGATGAAGAGATTCAATGCTTAATGGCAAGAAGTGACGACTCCAATGAGGTAAATTCTTCCTTTGAAAGCTATACTGCTGATGAATGGGAAGAAGCATACACTATCTTATTTGAAAAATTTTGTGAATTCAAGTCTGAAAACAAAGCACTGAACAAGAAAATCAACTCTTTTGTTCATAGCACAAACAATAATAAACAAATTGCAGCCTTAAATAAAGAGATTGAAATGATGAAAATTGATGAAGAAGCTCATAGTGAGGAAATGGACTGTCTGAAAATAAAATTGCAAGAAATTCAAGAGGAAAAGGAAAGCCTAATCAACTCTCTTGAATGTCTTTAAAATGAACATCAAGAAACTAAGAAAAAGTTGGAACAAGCTGAAAAAGATCTAAAAGAAAAATCTGAAGATCTTACAAGATTTGTTAAGGGAAAGCAAAATCTTGATGCAATTTTGAGATCAAATACTTTTGTTCCAAAGCATGGAATTGTGTATCAACCAGTAAAACAAAAGAAAATAGGACAAACATTGATAACTTCCTTTGTTGATACTTCCTTTGTTGATCCTAGTCCAAGCACAAGCAAACAAGTCCCTTCCAAGAACAAGAAAAATCAAGCTAAGGGTAAGCAACAACAACCCAAACAAAATCATTCAGGTGTTCAAAAGAAAGAGCAGTCTGTCGACAGGCTCAATGGAAGCTGTCGACAGGTCTGGAAGAAGGTTGCCAAGGGTCAATTAACCAGGCAACCAAAAAGGAAAATTCAAATGAATGGTCAACGAAATAACAAACCAACTATTCTGAAAAATTCTCCATCTTGCAATGTATGTAAGAAATTTGGTCATAAACAAGATCAATGCTGGAATAAACAGAAATGCAAACAAATCTGGATTCCAAAGCATTTAACTTTTGGCATGAATGATACACTGGGACCCAAAGTAATTTGGGTACCAAAACCTCTTGTCTGTTCCATCTATACAGGAATTCTTAGCAGCCCAAAATCAAAATAAATGGTACTTGGATTGTGGCTGCTCGAGGCATATGACGGGCGACAAAGACAAATTTTATTTACTGGTGGAAAAAGACGGAGGTCATGTTGTCTTTGGAGGTAACAATAAAGGTCAGATCATTGGCACAGGTAAGGTTGGTAAGTATGCATCTAACTCAATAGACAATGTATTACTAGTTGATGGTCCTAATCATAATTTGCTTAGCATAAGCCAACTGTGTGATAAGGGTCATAAAGTTATTTTTGAATCAAATTCATGTCAAATTGTTGATAAGGAAATATGAAGTCTTAAGTTTTCTGGAAAAAGGGTGAACAACATTTATCTAGTTGATTTGGATGATCCAGAAAACGAAAATTGTGTCTTGTTGCAAATAAACAGGATGAGCTTACTTTGTGGCATCGCAGGCTTGGCCATGCAAGCTACAATGTCTTGCACAAGATCATGAGGCGAAAATTGGTAAGTGGACTTCCTGAAATTTCTTTCAATAATAATGAAAGTTTTTGTGATGCATGTGCACAGGGAAAACAAACCCGAAAATATTTCAAATCAAAAGCACCGGTAAGCACCTCTAAACCTTATGAACTGTTGCACATGGACCTTTTTGGACCTACTAGAACTCAAAGTCTCAATGGCAAACAGTTTGGTTTTGTCATTGTGGACGACTTTTCTAGGTTCACTTGGGTTAAATTCTTGGCACACAAAAATGACGCTATCTGTCGGCAGGTACATGTGGGCTGTCGACAGATATTGAAGTCTGTCAGAATCTTTGTTCTGGGAGGACCTAGCTGTCGACAGCAGGGTTTTGGCTGTCGACAGGCACTTTGAAAAATAGTTTGAAGACTTTGATTTGTAAGACATTTGAATCATGTGAATGAGGGACAAAGACACATGAAATATGAAGGGTATCCTACCAATTTCACTCACTTATCCTTACCTTGCTCCCCCATAGTGTGTGCATGTGATGACTCATCATTCAAGCAAGATAGTCAAAGAAATGCACAACATACAAAGCATTTGCACACAACAGAGTCATTCATAAACATGTGAGCACTAAAAATTCATTCTTTGAAGGAGATGCATGCGACAAAATTAAGAGAATCCAAATACCTTATCATGAAGTTAATGACCTTTATGTATAAGAAGACTATGGATACTTGGCGGAGTATTTATTCATGCATAATGAGAGTTTCCAAACAAGCCGAACTTCTTCTTCCACATATCACCATTTAATATACCTCATAGTCACTACACATAAGGACCATTTACTCCTCAATTTGGTATTGAATTCATTGAATTTTGCACAATCCCAATTCTCTTCTAAGTGTTGTGAACCTATCCTCAGACAGTGGTTTTGTGAAGATATCGGCCAGTTGCTTTTCAGTGGGTATGAAGCTAAGTTCAAGGTTCTTGTTGGCTACTTCATCCCTCAGAAAATGGTGACGTATTTCAATGTGTTTGGTCCTTGAGTGTTGCATCGGGTTCTTTGAAAGATTTATGGCACTAGTGTTGTCACATAGGATAGGTGTGCATCCAATATCAATGTTATAGTCACATAGCTGACTTTTAATCCACAACACTTGAGCAACACAACTCCCTGCAGCAACATATTCTGCCTCTGCAGTGGAGAGTGCAACCGAGTGTTGCTTCTTGGATGCCCACGAAACCATGCAACAACCAAGAAATCGGCAATAGCCACTAGTGCTTTTTCTGTCAATGTTACATCCTGTATAGTCAGCATCAGAATATGAATTAAGTTAAAACTACTTTCTGCTAGATACCAAAGACCCAAATCATACGTACCTGAGAGATATATGAAAATCCTTTTAACTGCAACCAAATGGCTTTCCTTTGTACTAGATTGGTATCTAGCACAAAGGCAAACACTAAATTGTATGTCTGGTCTACTTGCAGTAAGGTACAAGAGTGAGCCAATCATACCTCGAAATTATTTTGCATCTACCATTTTACCTTTCTCATCATTTTCCAGTTTAATGCTTGTGCTCATTGGTGTTGAGGCAGGCTTGGCTTGCTCGAACTGAAATCTTTTAAGTAGCTCCTTTACATATTTTTCTTGATTAATGAAGAGGCCATCTTCATGTTGTTTTACCTACAAGCCAAGAAAGAGTTGAAGCTCCCCCATTAAACTCATCTCAAATTCACTGTGCATGTGTTTAGAGAACTCTTCACACAGTGATGGGTTAGTGGAACCAAAGATGATGTCGTCCACATAAACTTGAACAACAATTATATGATTGCGAACATTCTTAGTAAAAAGGGTTTGGTCCACTTTACCTCTTGAGTAGTTTTTACTCACCAGAAAATTGCTTAGTCTGTCGTACCAAGCTCGGGGTGCCTGTTTCAAACCATAAAGAGCTTTGTGCAACTTATAAACATGGTTAGGCTTTTCATTAACCTCAAATCCAGGTGGTTGAGAAACATAGACTTCCCCTTGATGTAGCCATTCAAAAAAGCAGTTTAAACATCCATTTGAAAAAGTTTGAACTTGTTTGAACATGCATATGCTAACAAGATCCTAACTGCTTCAAGCCTAGCTACAGGTGCAAAGGATTCTTTAAAATCTATCCCAAATTCTTGGTTATACCCTTTTGCTACCAGTCTAGCTTTGTTTCTCACCACTTTACCCTCTTCATTTAGTTTATTCCTAAAAACCCATCTTGTTCCAATGACAGAAATTTCAGGGGTTCTAGGAACTAAACTTCAGACATTATTTCTTTCAAATTGACCTAGTTCCTCTTGCATGGCATCTATCCAAGAATTCTCTTTTAGTGCCTCTTCAACATTTTTAGGTTCCACTTGAGAGACAAAAGCTAAATGATCTTGTTCAACTATTTGTCTAACCTGAGACCTAGTTTGAAGTTTATCATTTACATTTCCAATTACATTACCAAGTGGGTGATCTTTTGAGTACCTGACATTTGTGATTGTTGAAGGACCCGATTGATCTTGGACTTGAGGAAATTGATCTTGGACTGGAGGAAGTGGATCTGGAAGATTTTCATCTTGAGTCTTGTCCTCTTGAGGATCTTCTTCACCTTCAGCATCTCGTTTTCTGAAGAGTATTCCTTCATCATCATTATCATGCCTGCGAAGGTATGCATTGTTAGTCTTTGTTTCTACTTGAGGTTTTCTTTTTGTTGTCTCATGTTGTTTCCCAAGTATTGTTCTTCAACTTCATCATCATACTTGCGAGAATTTGCATCATTAGTCTTTGCATGATACTCATCAAAAACAACATGTGGAGTTTCTTCCACAGTTCTATTTTTATTGTTAAACACTCTATATGCTCTAGAGTGTTCTGAGTATCATAGAAAAATACCTAGATCACTTTTGGCTTCAAATTTATCTAAGTCAACTTTATCATTGTTATGAATGAAGACTTTGGAGCCAAAAACTCTGAAATACCCAATATTGGGTTTTTTATCGTTTAAGCGTTCATAGGGAGTTTTCTTCATCACAGGTCATACCATGGCTCTATTAAGGATATAACATGAGGTATTCACTGCTTCTGCCCAAAGTTTCTTGTGAGTTGGCTTTCAACCAGAAGAGTGCGAGCCATTTCCACCAAGGTTCTATTTTTTCTTTCCACTACTCCATTTTGTTCTGGTGTCCATGGGGAGGAAAACATGTGATTTATTCCTTGGTTCCTGCAAAAATCAGAAAAAGAGTTGTTGTCAAACTCTCCCCCATGATCAGTGCGGATTGAGCATATTTTGTTTGTACTCCCATGCTCAATCTTATTAAAGAACTCTTCAAAGACTTTAAGTGCTTCATTTTTGTGAGCCAAGAATTTGACCCAAGTGAACCTAGAAAAATGATCCACAATGACAAACCCAAAACGTTTGCCATTGAGACTCAATGTTCTAATAGCTTCAAAAAAGCCTATGTGCAACAATTCATAGGGTTTTGAAGTGATTACTGGTGCTTTTGACTTGAAAGACTTTCTAGTTTGTTTTCTCTATGCACATGCATCACAAAAACTTTCATTTTTATTAAAAGAAATTTCAGGAAGTCCACTCACCAGTTTCAGCCTCATGATCTTGTGCAAAACATTGTAACTCACATGGCCAAGCCTACGATGCCACAAGGTCAACTCATCCTGCTTGTTTGCAACAAGACACAAATTATTGTTTTCTGGTTCATCTAAATCAACTAAATAGATGTTATTCACCATTTTTCCAAAAAACTTGAGACTTCCTGTTTCTTTATCAACAATTTTGCATACATTTGATTCAAAGATTACTTTATGGCCTTTATCACACAGTTGGCTTATGCTAAGCAAATTGTGATTAAGACCATCAACCAACAACATGTTGTCTATTGAGTTAGAGGCATACTTACCTACCTTACATGTGCCAATGATTTGACCCTTATTGTTACCTTCAAAGACAACTTGACCTCCATCTTTCTCCACTAGCAGACATAATTTTTCTTTGTCGCCCGTCATGTGCCTCGAGCAGCCACTATCCAAGTACCATTTGTTTTGATTTTGGGCTGCTAGGCATTCCTACATAGATGGATCAGACAAGAGATTTTGGTACCCAAATTACTTTGGGTCCCAATTTTTCATTCATACTAAAAAGTAAATGCTTTGGAATCCAAACTTGTTTGAGTTTCAGTTTGTTTGAATTATTCCAGTATTGTTTTTCATTGTGGCCAAGTTTCTTACAGACATTGCATGATGGAGATTTTCTCAGAACAGTTGTTTTATTATTTTGATAAACATTCATTTGCATTTTTCCCTTTTGTTGCCTGGATGGCTGTCTCTTGGCAGCATATTTCCAGGCCTGTCGACAGCTCTCATTGGGTCTGTCGACAGACTTCTTAGTTTGTTGGACAACTGGAGTCTTTTGTTTGGGTTGCTGTTGCTTATCCTTTGCTTGAGTTTTCTTGCTCTTGGGAGGAACTTGTTTGCTTGTGCTTGGACTATAATCAACAAAGGATGTTATCAATGTCTCTCCAATTTTCTTTTGTTTTACTGGTTGGTATCCAAGCCCATGCTTTGTTACAGTAACTTTTGCACCCAAAATAGCATCAAGATTTTGTTTTCCCTTTACAAATCTTGTAAGATCTTCAGTCTTTTCTTTTAACTCTTTTTCAGTTTGTTCCAACTTTTTCTTAATTTCTTGATGTTCATGTTGAAGATTTTCAATAGAATTTATTAAACTTTGTTTTTCCTTTTCACTTTCTTGCATTTTTTCTTTCATGAAATCCATTTCCTCACTGTGAGCTTCCTCATCAATTTTTATCATCTCAATTTCTTTATTTAGAATGGCAATTTGTTCATCATTGGATGTGCTATGAACAAATGAGTTGATTTTCTTTTTCAGTGCTTTGTCTTCAGACTTGAACTCACAAAATTACTCAAAGAGCAGTGTGTAAGCTTCTTCCCATTCATCTACAGTATAGTTCTCAAAGGAAGAGTTTACCTCAGCGGAGTCTTCACTCCTTGCCATTAAGCAGTGAATTTCTTCATCTCCTGAGCTTGCTTGTGTGTCCTCGTCTTCGTCTTCATCACTCCAAGTTGCCAACATTGCGTTGGCTTTCTTGAAGGTGAATTTTTCTTTCTTCAGTTTCTTTCCTCTTTACATTTATTTGATAGGTGATCAAGGAACCAATTAGCTCATCTAATTTCATTTTTGAAAGATCTTTAAAATCCTCAATGACGGTGCCCTTAGTATTCCAAGAGGATGGAAGAGACCGAAGTATCTTCCTAACTAAGTCACTTTCTAAGTATTCTTTCTTAAGACCTTTCAACCCGTTGATAATTAGCATGAATCTTGAAAACATATCTGATATGGTTTCATCATGTTTCATTTTAAACATTTCATACTCAGATATAAGCATGCTGGCTTTGGTTTCCCTTACCTCAGACGTACCTTCATAGATGAGTTCCAGCTTGTGACGAAACACCTCGTCCAATTCCGTTAAACCGGTAACGTACTTGATCCGAGTCCGTCTCCTGTGAACGGGCCAAGGCCTCGCAAGGGATATCACACCACAGTCCATGTAAACACAAAGGAACACACCATTTCATATATATATTTCACAAGTTTACATAGCCAAACTTCCATAAACTAAAAGAAAGTACAGGAGCCTGGGGCATACCCCGAGATACAACTAGAAGAAGTAAACAACTAGCTACACCGCTACTGCTACATTGCTGGAGGTACTGACCCTGCACCGCTACGACGCGGCTCAGAACTGGATGACGGTCGAGAAACGTCCTCCTCGCCCTCGCCTGTGGGAGTAGGTGTGAGCCTCGCTAGTCACTGGCTCAGTAGGGAACTCCCCCAACACCGAGCAAAACCAAAACATAGGTACAAAATCAGTAAACAGTACCAACAATTTATAGAACAGCTAAGGAGGATATGAAAGCTGTAAAAGTACTCACCGTCTGCCGACTACGAAAAACAACTGTAATAATTAAACGACAAACCAGTACAAGTGTATGAGCTAAAGTAGAGACCGCCAAACACGAGCCATGTGAACTGGTTCGCGACACCAGAAACTGACTCGGACAAGCTAACACAGGTCTACCTCTCAGTCTCGCAGCCACGGATGAAAGGTCCAGCTGCCGCTCTACGTGAAAAGGTCAAGCAACTGTGGAGACCAACTAAACACCACCACCTGCGGACCATACGGTCGCAGGCCCATGCCTGGCACCTCCAGAGACCCTGGCCTGGGCTCGCTAGAGTGAGGCACTAGAAAAGGACTAGCTGGGGACCAGTGTCGACTACTGGTGTCTGTACCCCCAACTACGAGCACGCTACAAGTGACTAAAAACAAACACTAGAGTCACTATCCCAATGTCGTCTTTCCCTCAGCCGGACGTACAACTCAAACAAAAGAGTGAGGGTGTCTAGGTCAGACGACACAGACCTCGACGGTACAACACAAGTACCGGGACAAAGCCCCGAGCTAACAGCCTGGCTCACAGAGAACCTGGGGCACCCAATTGGAGAGGTAACCATGGTAGGCGTCATACTAATTGCAACAGGAGGGGCTGTTGCGTTCTTAAATGCCACAGAGCGCTGCGTCACGTTCATGTGACCGCCCATGGCGTGGACACGTGTGCATGTGCGCCAGTGGTGGGCATTGGGAGCGTTAAGTTCAGGAAGGCGACACCCTTGTACGTTGCATTCAGGTGGCGACGCAACGATGCGTGGCGTTCCGACCACACCAGGTTTTAAAGAACCCCAGCCGGCAGAACTCTCACACGTTCTGCTCGGCCGGGGGGGAGGAGCTATTGAGGGTTTCTCAGGCGATTTGGGTGGAGAACTCAGTTTTCGGCGGGGTTTCGTTGTAAGAAGCTCGCGTGGAGCGTGAGGATCGCGGGGAAGCATCATATCGTGCGTTCTTCACAAAGGTAGGTGAATTCTCCCCGTTCCGGGGCAATAATCGGGGGAAACGTAGGAATGATCAGTTTAATGCTTTATTCATGCTAAATACTATGCCTAGGTTTCATTAAAGCATGTAAATGATGAATTAAGGGTGGTTTGCATGAGTTTTGGGGTGTTTGAAAGGAGAGAACCCGATTAGGGTTTCTCCCCTGCTAAGGCGACAGGGGGTGCTGTCGCGATCAGAAGGCGACGGGTCGAACTGTCGCGTTCATATCCTTAAGGCAACATGTCGGGTTGACGCCTTCTGAAGGTGACCCAAGGGCCTGTCGCGACCTCAGTCGAGGGCTGTGTCTGTGAATGGCTTACGTGATGTGATTATCCAATTATCATGGTTTAATGTGTTTATTAATTTAAGCGGTGCATTGGCACTTGTGGTGCACTGAGTGCACGTGGTTTCTGAGACTAGCATACAGAGTACGTGGTTAGCTAGTCATATATATGGCTGCGTGGTGTTCACGCGAGTACTGTTAGGTTCACGTGTAGTGGACCATTGTTACGAGAGGTTTATGTGACGTTTCACGTGGTTTGTATATGACGTACACGTGGTTTTGTGTGCGTGGCAAGTAGTACGACGCCTACCGTGGTTACCTCTCTAGTTGGTTGCCCCAGGTTCTCTGTGAGCCAGGCTGTTAGCTCGGGGCTTTGTCCCGGTACTTGTGTTGTACTGTCGAGGTCTGTGTCGTCTGACCTGGACACCCTCACTCTTTTGCTTGAGTTGTACATCCGTCTGAGGGAAAGACGATAGTGGGACAGTGACTCTAGTGTTGTTTTAGTCACTTGTAGCGCGCTCGTAGTTGGGGGTACGGACACCAGTAGTCGACACTGGTCCCAGCTAGTCCTTTTCCAGTGCCTCATCTAGCGCCCAGGCCAGGGTCTGGAGGTGCCAGGCATGGGCCTGCGACCGTGTGGTCCGTAGGTGGTGGTGTTTAGTTGGTCTCCACAGTTGCTTGACCTTTTCACGTGGAGCGACAGCTGGACCTTTCGTCCTTGGCTGCGAGACTGAGAGGTAGACCTGTGTTAGCTTATCCGAGTCAGTTTCTGGTGTCGCAAACCAGTTCACGTGGCTCGTGTTTGGCGGTCTTACTTTAGCTCGTACACTTGTACTGGTTTGTCGTTTAATTATTACAGTTGTTTTTCGTAGTCGGCAGACGGTGAGTACTTTTACAGCTTCATATCCTCCTTAGCTGTTCTATAAATTGTTGGTACTGTTTACTGCTTTTGTACCTATGTTTTGTTTTGCTCGGTGTTGGGGGAGTTCCCTACTGAGCCAGTGACTAGCGAGGCTCACACCTACTCCCACAGGCGAGGGCGAGGAGGACGTTTCTCGACCGTCATCCAGTTCTGAGCCGCGTCGTAGCGGTGCAGGGTCAGTACCTCCAGCAATGTAGCAGTAGCAGTGTAGCTAGTTGTTTACTTCTTCTAGTTGTATTCGGGGTATGCCCCAGGCTCCTGTACTTTCTTTTAGTTTATGGAAGTTTGGCTATGTAAACTTGTGAAATATATATGAAATGGTGTGTTCCTTTGTGTTTACACGGACTGTGGTGTGATATCCCTTGCGAGACCTTGGCCCGTTAGCGGGAGACGGACTCGGATCAAGTACGTTACCGGTTTAACGGACTTGGACGAGGTGTTCCGTCACACAGCTTGTCCCACATTTCTTTTGCTAGAGAGCATGTAGAGACTCTTGAATCTCCTTGGGGTGCACAGTGCATTGCATCATGTTTAATGTGCTCCAATTCAATGTGTCTTTCTTAATTTGTTCCTTCGTCCAAGTATCTTCATCTTCGGGCAGCACATACGGTCCTTTACTGACGATCTTCCATAGCTCAAAGTCTTGACCTCTCAGAAAGACCTGCATACGATTTTTCTAATATAGATAATCAGTGCCCTCAAAGAAAGGTGGCCTGGACATGAATGTCCTTCAGCCATAAACCCCTTGTTAGATTCCATGAGATCGAGAATCTCCTGATGGTAAGATCAAGCTAAAAAAGCAGTAAATCGGAGAAACCTCGCTCTGATACCATGAAAGATGTGCAGAATTATCTATTATGGTAATCTAGAAGGGGGGGGGGGTTGAATAGATTACTTCCAATTAACCACTATGACCTTCTTTTCGATGGAAACACAGACTTATCAAAATCTCAAACAGATTTGATTTGAATTCGAACCAAGATGTATGTGTTGATTAAGAGCAAAACAAATAACAACCAACTATCTCGCATAACAACCAAACAACCAAGCATCTTAACCAATGTTTCAATCTAACACAAGACCCACGATGATTTAAGGTGGTCGGAGTACACAACTTGTGTATCCTACGTCCACCGTCCACACACACACACACAGAAAGACTGCTTATAAGCGAGTTCGACTCTTGCAACACACACACTCAAGTTGTATAAAGCAAACACACATTCACAACTAGCCACACGTGAATCAAGCACAAGGGACACTTGAATCACAACCACACACACACAGATGTATGAGAGATATGAAAAGACAGGAGTTCTGAGGGTGAAAGAACAAATCCCAATGAAGAACTCTTGTCACTGGTCGTCCAGAAGAACTCCAAGCTTCTCTTTGATGATCCTCAGACGAAGTAGAAGCTTGAACCCTAGACGAACCGACTTCAACTCCGCTCGGAAGATGGATCTTCTTCGCTCTGGATGGAGGGTTGAAGCAGAGCAGCAGGGGAGAAGCTTTCTCTCTTGGGTTTTGCTTAGGGTTTTGGTATGGTGGCTCTTACTGCGAAAATAGCTTCATATGACCTTATATATGGGTGTCCAAACATGGAGAGTCGTGCTTAAAGGGATCACCCAAATATAGATCATATCCTGACCATCGATCTTTCTAACACTTCGGTTGTCGACAGACGATTTACTGCTGTCGATAGCTACTGCAAATTTCTGGTTTCCAGAACCTTTGAGAGTTCCTGGAACACTGGGCTGTCGACATGCGATTCTCATCTGTCGACAGGACATCTGTATCTGTCGACAGGTGAGCTTCAACTATCGGCAACTACTGTCCCAAATGAGCTTCCAGTAGCTTGTTTTATTCTAGATGGTCCATCTATCGACAGGGGCCTTCATGGCTGTCGACAGGAGTTCAGTTGAAATCTTTTTCTTGATCCTTTCACTTGGTTCTTGTTGCTTGACTTGTATACACTCATACCTACATTGAGAAACATTATAAGTGAGATACAATGAATGTATAGATGATCAATAAAAACATGTTCTCATATGTGATTGTTTCTTGCATGTCTTTGTCATTGTCATCATATTTCTATCATACACACAACATCAATTAATATTTCTCATCATCAAAAACATTAATCACAATCATCACACATAAGACCCAACAGGGTTTGGAATAATGCATCAAGAATTGCTCAAGAATCATATTTATATAAGTCTCCTGCGACAAACACAGAAGTTTATTCGAGCGATCTCTCGTGATTTTATTCCGAGCACATAATTTGCTTTACCATGTCTTTTATCTCAAAGATAGAAGACAACCATTTTGAGTGGCTTCGATAGATTCCATGTCATTTCCAGCCAATAATGTGTCACAACATAAATGACAAATAAGAATCTTTCCGCCGTACGTTTAACATACATACAGTGGTCTTCTTCAATCATCTCAAATCAAATGAGATAATAGATTTATGAAATCTAAAATACCACTGTCTAGACGATTGTTTGAGGCCATAAATGGAATGTTTGAGACGACAAACTTTGCGCTCTTGTCCCTTTGCCTCAAACCTTCTAGTTGCACCATATAAATTTCTTCGTCTAGTTCTCCATTGAGAAATGTTGTTTTAACGTCCATCTGAAAAAGTTCTAAGTCTAAATGTGCAACAATGGCTAGAATAAGGCGAACCGATGTGAATCTCACCACAGGGGAGAATGTCTCATTGAAATCTATACCCTCCTTTTGAGTATATCCCTTCGCCACACGTCATGCTTTATATTGTCGATTGATCCATCTGCCTTGCATTTGATTTTGAAAATCCATTTATTTCTAAGAGCCTTACGCCCTGAAGGGAGGTCGACAAGTCCCAAACCTGATTCTTACTCATAGAGTCCATCTCATTTTGCATTGCTTCCTTCCACTCTTTACTAGCAGATGAAGTAATACTCTTAACAGAAGTAGGCTCATCATCATCAGCAAGCTGGCACACAAGAGCTTCCTCTTCAATCTCAACTCGATGACGAGGCATGTGTCTACATTTGCTACGACGTATCTGATCGTCTTGTTCTTCTATAGGTGTGCTCCCACTAGGCACAAAGCTCCCACTATCATGATGATCATCTCTACTATCTCCGGCGGCTTCCTAGTTAGAAACTAATTCCCTCCCTTCACTGGAAGAGGTATAGAACATCATAGGGTCATCCAACTCATGGAGATCAAGACTCTTTCTAGTGTCGTCGATACTAGGAAATTCTGATTCTAAGAAAATAACATCTCGAACGTCTTTTTCTGTCATTCCTCCATTCGGATGTTGTCCGTACATGACATAACCCTTAGAGCCTTTAGGATATCTTATAAAGATAAACTTTTTAGCTTTAGGGCCATGTTTTCCAAACTTGTGAGAAGTGTCATGACATATCCCGCTAAACCCCATGGGTGTAGATTATCTAAATTTGGTTTTTCACCACGCCATAACTCATAAGGGGTGGAAGGAAATGATGTGAAGGTACGTGGTTAAGGATGTAGGTCGTAGTCATTATAGCATCCCCCAAAAAGATATTGGAAGGTTGGCATGCGCCATCATCGGCCTAACCATATCTAACAGTGTTCTATTCCGTCTCTCAGCAACACCATTTTGTTGCGGTGTATAGGAATAGTTAATTGTCTGCGTATTCCTTTTTCTTCACATAAAGTTCAGAACTCATCCGAAAGATATTCACGTCCTCGATCCGCCCTAAGAACTTTTATGGTTTTGCCTAATTGATTCTCAACCTCTGCAAGAATTGTTTGAAACAATCTAACGCTTCATAGCAGTGAGTGATCAGATAGACATATCCATATCGTGAATAATCATCTATAAATGTGAGGAAATAGGAAGCCCTTGACAGGTCTTCACACTCATGGGTCCATAAATATTGGAGTGGATCAATTGTAAGAGTTCAGTGGCTCTCTTAGCCTTTTCGAAAGGCTTGCGACATGCCTTACCGGCCAAACATGATTCACACATAGGAAGATTGACTTTAGCTAGTGAGCCTAGTAAGCCTTCTCGAGCTAACCTTGTCATTCTATCTTGTCCTATGTGTCCCAGCTGAGCATGCCAGATTCTCGAATCAAGGTTATTATCAGTATTTACCACATAAGACATAAGAAAATTATGATAATCCAAATCTCATTTAAACAAACCATCCATGAATAAAGCAGACCATACATAACATTGTTCAAACAAATGTCAACTTGGTTGCTAGCAAAAGGAGAAGAGAAACCTAATGCTAATAATGACGAGACTGATAGTAGATTATGCTGAACTCTAGGCGCTTAGAGCACTTCATGGAGAGTTAAGACTCGTCCAATCTTTAACTTGAGTTGATACACACCAACTCCAAGGACTTCCTCGCTGGAACTATTTCGCATGTATACTCTTTGCGATCCGCTGGGATTCGGCGATAATCCACAAACCCTGCTCGATCCCTTGTTATATGCTTGGTAGCTCCTGAATCCACTATCCATTCAGGATTTGTTCGAGCAACTAGGATATGCAAACAAAGATGCACATTTGGAGAGTAAATAAATGGAATACCTTTTTCGGCTCAGTGCATTCACGAGCGAAATGTCCCAATTGTCCACAATTATAGCATTTAGCCTTCGACTTGTCTCTCTTTCCACCGCGCTTGCCTCTTTGGCGCTCGGTATCTACCCCGCCTTTGAAGTGGATGCAACATTTTGCCTCTTCCTCTTGAAGTTCTTCTTTGGACCCTTCTTGCCCTGTTGTCTGCCTCCCTGGGCGACAAGGGCAGTAGTAGCGTGCATAGCTTCCTCGCGCTCAGCCTCTAAATCCACATGGCGAGAGATGTCAGAAAAAATTTTTAATACCCTCATTGTGAGTGAAGATTGTTTCATGTGAGTCCAAGAGTTGGCAAAGATCTTATTACAGCCTGCATCTACTGCTCATCGGAGAGATCGTGTCCTGCAGACTTCAAGTCGCGGATCATGCTTGACATCATCCTTAGATGCTCAATCATGTTCTGACGGGGATCTTTTCGGAGGGTCTCAAATTTCAAAACAAGAGCCCTTAACCTCATGGTAGAGGTTCCTCCAAAAGTAATCTTCATCTTTTCCCACATCTCCTTGGCAGTCTTACACTTATCAAACTCGCCAATCAGATCATCTTGCATGCTGCTTAACAGTGTAAAGCACGTGTTGCGATCTTTGTTGAACCATGACTTGTAAGCCTCTTGATCTCTATGGTGTTGAGCAGTGTTGCCTTCTTCGGGCAGGGTCATGGATGTAGTAATGTGATCAAGTAACTCTTGTTCATTCAAGAGATATTGGATTTTTCGATGCCAAATGTCATAGTTAGTGCCATCTAATTTATCCCCTTTCGTTAAGTCAGCAATAACATTCTTCGAGGCCATCGATGAATCACTACATTAAGATAATAATGAGAAGGCTAAGTTGACAATTCTACACATCAGTTTATTTGATCCAAAAATCTACACTATAACATTAAATATTCTCCATATAATAAGATCGAAAGTAGACTTAGAGTACTACAGTCATCTCTCATTTATATAGAATATTCAATATTATTAGAGTAATTTCGATCAAATAATTTAGAGGAGAGGAACTAACATCTCTCAATTAATAAGCATGTATTTACTAAACAGAATATTCAAATAAATAATTAACAACATCAAAAAATATTCTAATAATTGAACAACAATTAATCATGCATGTTAAAACTCTCTTTTAATAAAGGATTCAACATGATTTAAATCATCGGATCATACATAGATTGCTTGAATATAAGTGCATGAATAAATTTATATAAGATCAAACTAACTAAAACACAATTTATTGCATGGACCTAAATAAGACAATCCATAATCATGAACCTAATAATGATCCGAAGAAATAATAAATCATGTTTAAAATTGCGATAACATCATAATAGCTAAAGCAATCGTCTGGAGGCGGGCCGGAGTCATAGCACGGCGTCAGGGAACATGCCGTATGTGACGTTGTACTCGTCGTACCGCCAAATATTCATAATGGTGGTGACGAGAGACGGGGTCACCGTTCCCTGCCGGTCCACGTCCAATAATGCGGCTGAGTCGGGCTCGACCACGAGGTCCGCTCGACAAACCACATTAGTGTGACATCTTGCAAAACGGTCAAGTTTCCGTCGCCGACGAGCCGACGCTCTCATGCGGGCCTGTTCTACCAGAAAAGTGCGCCTGGGCATGGGTGGACCAGTACCCATGCGCTCAGCCAAGCCAACATGTCCACGCAGCGCGCCTCGCTACACCCTCACGAACCGCCACACCTGCATGCGTGGGACCACCCATACGCTCCCAAACACGGTCTGCATGGTCACGAGGACCCCCGTGCACAGCTCTGCACGCACCTGGGCCGCGGTCACCGTGCCCGCCTGCATGGCTGCGAAAGCTATGGACCGGGCGTCTGTGCTAGCCTGCGTGGCCGTGGGACATGCGTCTGCACCATCGGCTCCAGCCTGCGTGGTCATGGGCGCTGGGCCCACGCGCGTGCTCGCGGCCGCGGTGCCTACCTGCGAGGCCGCGGGCGACGCGACGCCCGCCCGAGCCCGCGTGGCTGCACGCGACGCGGCGCCCTCCGTGCTCGCATGGCGGTGGGCGACGCCATGCTCACCTACGCCCACGTGGCCGCGGGCAACACGGCTCCCGCTCACATCCTCGCCTCCGCGTTGACCCGCCTTGCCGCGGGCTGCACCGCGCTGACCCGCCTCGCCGGAGGCTGCTTCGCTCTAACCCGCCTCGCTGGGGACTACATCGCTTTGACCCACCTGTACGTGGGCCGCGCGGCCTACATGGCCATGAACGACGTAGCCTGCGTGGCCACGTGGGTCATTGAGGACACGGGTGATGTGGCCGTCCCCGGCGTAGCCGCGAGGCATGCCTCCCGCGAGGTGGTTCGCATGGTCTGCATGGCGGTCGTTCGCGTCGCTTGTAGGCACGCAAATCGTGCCTCCGTCTTATTCGCGTGAAGCGCCTCCGCCATGTCCTTGAACATCGACTGGGCACGACGAGGGAGAAGCGCACAGTGCTACAACGTAATCCCTTGCAGTCATTAGTCACCGATATCTAATTGGCGTCACAAACTCCTGTGTGGGTGTCGGGCCGCTGCAAACCACGCTATCCCCATCGTCATCCGTGGAGATCTCTGTCGGTTCAAAATCATCTTCTTCCATTGCGGCAAGCTCTTGCGCATTGAGATCATCCGACGACATCGTGGAGAGAGGAACGTGATGGCTCTGATACAGATGTTCGATCTTGTACGGGGTGTTTACCTCGTGCGTTGCGGAATCTCGTAGGATCAGGAAGAACGCTACAAGAGTCTTCTTCGTAGTTTCCTTGCTCCAAATGTCTTCGGGATTTTGTGGTGATGTCCTGTGTGAGAAGTCTTGCACTGGAGTGTGATAGAGAGAGGGAGACTTGCGCAAATCTTTTTCTCGAGAGAGAATGCTAATCTCTCATGCGCATGGGAGGGAGGAAGAGTCCTCTGTTGGGTTCACATGTGTGATGTTTGTGATTACATGTTTTTGATGATGAACAATATAAATTGATGTTGTGTGAATGGTTGAAACATGTTGACATTGACAAAGTTAAGCAAGACACAATCATATCAAAATATGCTTCAATTGATCATCTACATATTCATTATATCTCACTAACAATGTTCTTTAATGTAGGTGTGAGTGTATGCAAGCCAAGTATCAAATTCAAGAGCAAAAGCTCAAGAAAAAGTCATTAAGCAAGTACCTGTCGACAACCCTACAGGTACCTGTCGACAGCCAAGCACAGGGAAGACATACAAGTCACTAGAAATTCAAGTAAAGGAATAGCTGTCGATAGATGCAAGCTGTCTGTTGTCAGATAGAACAAGTATTGAAAGCTGTAAGCACTGTTGAAGTGTGTCTGTCGACAGATGCAAGTTGCCTGTCGACAGCTACACACAGGAAAGCCTTCTCTCAGAAGTTCAGAGTTCTGGAAATTGAGAAACTGTCAAGATCTGTCGACAGATGAACAGTGGTGTTGTCGACAGATGTAGAGAATCTTAAATCTGAGAATTAGTTATGTTCCGTATTTGGGTGTTTCCTTTTACCACATCTCTCCTAACTTGGACACCCTTATATATAGAACATAAGGAGGTATTTTCGCAGCAAGAAGCCACCATACCAAAACCCTAAAGAAAACCCAAGAGAAAAACTTCTTCCTGCTGCTCTGCTTCAACCCTCCATCCAGAGCGAAGAAGATCCATCTTCCGAGCGGAGTTCAAGCCGGTTCGTCCACGGTTCAAGCTTCTCCATCAACTGATCTTCATCCAAACGAATCTTGGAGCTCCTCTGGATGACCAGCGAGAAGAGCTCTACATATGGATTTGATTCTTCATCTTAGTACTCTTCTCCTTTCATACTTTTCATATATCTGTGTGTGTGTGTACTGATTGGAGATCAGTACGTGGTGTTTGTGAAAGTGTATGTGCTTTGTGATATGTACAAGGGTTGTGTATAAATCATAGTGTGTGGTGTGTTGGTCAGATCAAGGCTAGAGGATCTGATCTTTTGTGGACTTGATCTAGCGTGTGTGTGTGGGTGAGCCGTTGTGCTCGTGTGTGTGTGTTGTACTCAGTTCTTGAGTAGTGTGTCCTCACTGTGTGAGGGGTGGACGTAGGAGTCACGTGGTGTGATCTCCGAACCACCTAAAAAATCCCTTGTGCACTGTGGTTTGACTTGTGGTTTGCATTGTGTTGCGCTAGATGCATGCCTAGGGATTTCGTCTACACACTACTTGTTATTTCGCTCACACACATTACATCAGATCAGAGGGGTTTTAATTGAGTAGATCTTTTAATTCGAAGTAATTCTTAAATTGCTTAAGTTTCCACTGCAAATCTATTCAACCCCCCCTTCTAGCTTTGCCATAACCGAATATCCGATCCTAACAATTGGTATCAGAGCAGGTTCTCTATTTATCGGTTGTGTTTTGTGAGATCTGTTTTTATGTTCTTAATCGCTCTGATTCCTAATATCATTTGATCTAGTTGAATTGATTGATTGCTTTTTTGATCTGACTTAATATTCTATGATTGGTCTAATCATCTGAAACACACTAAAAAATATGGCTAAGTTCTCAAGCATTTTCAATAGACCTATGATGACAAAGTTGATAAAATGCAGGACTCTTTTGTGAAGACAAGCAAGATTGCAAATAAAGCCAAGGACAAATGCTTCATGGCTCATGGTAGCTCAAAAGGCTTTCCCAGCTCAGACGAATCTGAAGGATCACATTCGTTAGAAAAGTCAAGAGAGTCTCAAAAATCTGGTAAATCTGATTCCGACCCATTTGATAGATCAATATCTGATATTGATTCAGAAAATGATATATCTCATGATGAACTGATAGAATGTTATGAGCACATGTGCCAACAATTTAAGAAGGTAAAATCTCAAAACAAGAGGCTAAAAGAAAAATTGGATAATAATGAAATGAGAATTGATAATGCTCAAGCATTCTATGAAGAAAATGAAAAATTGAAAATGGAGAATGAAAAATTGGAGAATGAAGTCAGGAAATGTGGAAACAAGATTTTTAAATTGAAAGAAGATCATGAGAAGGTTGAATCTGAAATTTTGGATTTGAAAAATCAAAATGAAAAGTTGATTGATCATAACAAAAATCTCAATTTAATAATGATCAATTGAACAAACAAATCTCCAACATGGCTCATGATCATCAAATAAAAGAAAAATGCAACCAATTGGTTGAGGAAAACAATCATCTGAAAAAGAAAATTGAATGCTTGTATCATGACAGACCATTAAATGATGAATACAACAATTATAAGAAGAAAATTGTTGACTTGGAAAATCAAGTTGTTCAAAGTGAAATTGAAAAGAACAAAATAAAAAATGATCTGGATGTCATGACAAACCAACTTCAAACTTTTGAAAAAGAAATTGATGCATTGAAAGCTGAAAAAGAAAAATTGACAAATGAACTTGAAGTGGTTAGTAAACAAAATCAAAATTCTAAAAAGAAGGTTTCTAAATTGAACAAAAATACTGCAAATAGGAAGAATCATGTTTCAACTGAAAATTAGAAAAAGAAAATGAAAAAGGAAACATGATTCTACAAGGTTTCAACCTCTCCTCCATCAGCTCAAAAATCTCCATGGCAATCTCCATAACATCATGTCAAGAGCTACCAAAGGGTACCACCTCCATCCTTTCAACCCAAGGGTGATCAAAGGTATTCTAGAGGATCTCAAAAATTTCAACAAATGCATTCAAACTATGGTAAGCTCCAGGTAATTGCTCAACCCATTTGTTTTAAATGCAATAGATCTGGTCATCTTGCTAAATACTGCTGGAAGAAAAATCTACACTCTCACAAATATGCTCAAACAGTTCAATGCTACACATGTAATCAACATGGACATTTATCTAGGAACTGTATAAGAATCATGATTTTGTGCATGTTCCCAAGGCCCATGCTCATACACAATCCCATGTATACAAGAACATGATTACTGGACAAAAGAAGTTTTCTATTCTTCATGCAAAAAATCCTAAAACAAGAAAATCTCAAGAAAACATAGATGTATTGAACCAGTCTAAAGAAAAAAGTGGAACTAATGCTGCTCATTATTCCATTAATGAAGGAAATACATCTATTCCAAAAATGTAATCACTTTGGATTTTGAAATCATTGTTGTATCCTAACATTGATGTCAATACAGGACTCAAGCAAGTGTGGGTTCCAAAGCCAGCTTGATCAACAAGCTGAAATGTCTTGCAGCCATACAGTGTAAATGGATCCATGACATTGGCTGTGCAAGGCAAGAAATGATTGGAGAACAAAGGTAAAATTTTTGAAACTGTGATTGAAGACTGTTCAGGTAAAATCTCTCTCTCATTTCAGTTTTGAACTGAAAGAATTGAAATATAATTTTGACCTTATTTGAGCAATGAAAAATGTTCCTTAATGCTATCCCCACATGACAATGCCACTTAGCAATTGGAATCATGCCATGTCATCTTGCTTGCATAACTGTGCTCATGACCTCTTAAGCACGACATTTGCTTTGACCTCTTGGTATATCAAATGATGACATGTGGAAAACAAGCTATGCTTGTTTGGAAACTATCATTATGCGTGAGTAAAAATACTCTGCCAAGTACCAAAAGCATGTTATGCATAAGGCTAATTGTGTGCATGATAACGTGTGAATTGCTTGTTATTATTTTTATTCTATTCATGTGTTATGGGGGAGTAAATTTGAAAGTGCACAAAAATGTTTGCAAAGTTCATTGAATATCATGTTTGTACTAATTCTGTGCAAATTGATTGAAATGTAAATGCTTGAATTGCTTGAATGTGAAAGGTTGCGGAATTAGACTATATGGTAATCTAGAAGGGGGGTTGAATAGATTACCACCAATTTAAAGTTTACTACGACCTTCTTTTGACGAGAACAACAAACTACTGAAACTTGCAACAGAGTGTAATCTAAATTTAGACGTGCTGATTATAGATAGATAGAGAACCAATTTATCTATCGTGTATGAAAACAACGTGCCTACCAAGCACCTAGCGTGAAGATGTGCAAACCACAGGACACGAGTTTTTAAGGTGGTTCGGAGTACACAACTTATGTATCCTATGTCCACCGTTCACACACACATGCAGAAACACTACTTATGAGCGAGTTCAAAAACTACAACTCACACACACACACGAGTTGTCTGATGTGAAACCACGATCAGAACAACACAACCACGTGAATCAAGCATAAGGACTACTTGAGACACAACCACACACACATATATGAGAAAAAGAAACAAGGAAGAGTTCTGAGATTGAAGAACAAATCTTGATTAAGAACTCTTCTGTAGATCGTCTGGATGGACTTCAAACTTCATCTTGACAATCTTAGGTTGATGTAAAAGCTTGAATCTACGACAAACTTGTTTCACCTCCGCTTGAAGAACGGATCTTTGCTTCTCTGAGCGGCAGGTTGAAGCAGAGCAGCAACAACTTCTTCTCTTGTGTTTTCCTTAGGGTTTTTGAATGGTGGCTGCTTCTATGCGAGATTGACTCCAAAAGATTCCTTTTATATGGGTGTTCAAGTATAGAGAGTCGTGGTAGACGAAAACACCCACATAGGAAAGATATAGAGATCTCGTATTGAGATTCTGTTTACGTCTGTCGACAGGCCTTTGGTCATCTGTCGACAGGTAGCAATAGATTTACATTTGCCAGAACTCTGAACTTCCGGAAGGAGTTTTCTATAGGTAGCTATCGACAGTCGACTGGGGTCTGTCAACAGATGGCTATGTCCAGAACCTGGAGTTTTTTGTCTGCAGTTGTCTGTCGACAGGCAATGGGAGGCTGTCGACAGGTGACTGATCTTTGTGCATTTCTTGGTCTTTTGCTCTTGTTTTGGTGCATTGTTTTTTTTCATGGAGTTTCACCTACATTTAAGACCATTGTTAGTGAAGTAAGATAAACATTTAGATGATCAAACTAACATTTGTCACTTTTATCAAGAATGGTACAATCATCAACTTGTGCTATTAATGAAATGCTCATTGAATGCTCATCATAAAAACAATCATTGTAGACATTCATCCATGTAGATCTAACATTCTCCCCCTTTTTGATGATGACAAAATTATTCAATTAATGCACAATTGAGTTCTTCCCCTTTTGACAACATCCAAAAGTCACACATCATACACACATGTATAAAGCAAAGAACTATGAATTTCATAGATAGATCATGAAGTACACATAGTACATGAAGTGGTGACTAAAGAAAGATGAAAGGGAAAGAAATTACATGACTGTTAATTGAAAGCAACATAGACCAGGACAAGACAAGACTCAGACTAAACTATGATAACATGACTAGAGCAACTCCTAGACACAGAGACTCTCTAAGTAGCATCATCGCCAGGTGGTGCAGGGGCCCGACGGATGTCATGAAGCTCAGTACAAAGTCTAGTGAAACGGAGTTGAAGCTAGACTTGTGTATCCGCGAGCGCTTCAATGCTCGAATCCACGGTGTCTAAACGTGCATGGAGCTGGTCAAAGCCAGTGGACATCTGGATCTATAGCTGAGTGACGAGATCACGCAGTGAAGGCTCAGCAGCAGCATCACTAGCGGCAATGTTAACGTCATCTCCTGGCGCATCAAGAGACGCTGACTGGGAGTCCTCATCAGCTTCTTCTTCACGGTCAGCACTTTCTTCATCATCCTCCCGATCTTCAGCCATGGCAGCAGCTGGTGCCTTACCCTTTAGATCGCGAGTGACTACGCCATCAATTAACTTGTACCCCATCCTATGTGCAGCAGTGAGATCAAAACTACTGCGAGAGTTGAGCTCGACACACTCACTATCCGGAATGTTGATGCCAATGAACCTCAGAAGGGAAGTGAGGGGACAAGCAAATGGCATGGATCTCCGTGGATTATAAAAGCATTGACGGATTAGGCCAAGCATCAGGTCAGGTAAGTTGATTGGCTCGCACTTGAGGAAGAAGATAAAGAGTGATTTGTGAACCTCAGTGACGAGTTCCCGACTGCCATGCTTTGGCGTAATCAGGGTGGTGAAGATGTGGTGGATCATGCGATTCAAGGGAGGAAAGGAGTTGGCATTGAGTTTAGCAATGTTCTTCGTGCCATCATACGGTTGAAGAGTGATTAGGTGATAGTACTGAGAGGCAGAGGGTTGATGGGTAAGGATATGAGCCCCAGAGTTAGGGATTTGAAGGGCAGTGCTAAACATATTAGCAGTAAGTTTGAAAGTGGTGCTCTTGACAGTGGTGTAAAATTCATTTTGCTCGGAATAGCCAAGATTATTGAAGAAATCACTAGCGGCAGTGGGAGAATAGATCGTGTGAGAGTAGAGAAAGACCGTCCAGCCCTGGGTGTCAAAGAGGGGTTGGAGGTTCGGAAACAGGACTGCCAGAGATGTGAAATCAACATACCGAGGTTGAACAAACTTGGTAAAAGATCCCTTAGCCCGTGTGAGATTCAGACGGGGAGGAACGACGAGTTCGGGCAACCGATCATCCCGAAGCTTTGTCCGACGCTCAGCAGGAGCCCGGGAGTCTTCACCGACTTGAGAGGAAGCGGGACAATGACGGGAAGCCATCTTCTTCACCTTGGAAGCCATGGAGAGGGCAAGAATGAAGTGAAGATAAGGGATGAAGGGTGGAGAAAGACACACGGAAGAGAGAAGGCAAGAGGAGATAGGGTAGGGTTTGCGTCCAAGAGGAGAAGGGGTGTTGGTTGGGGAGGGAAAGATGTAGATTTGGTGATGGAGAAAGAGGAAAGGGCATGGGTGCCTTTTAAAGAGGTTTGAATGGGATTAGAAAAGGCAAGGGTCCCACCAAATCAGCCCCAAAATGGCATGTCCATTGGACTTCCCAAGGCAGACTGCTGCCGGCTGTCGACAGATGCACCGTGGCCTGTCGACAGGCGCATACAGAAAATGTGCCAGAGTGGAATTTCTGAGGAATTTTCTGATGAACGTCTGAGCAAAGTGTATCCATTATATATATATATATAAGGTGGACAATGGGTGAACACACATTTTAAACTATCATATACATTGATATGAAAGCAAGTATATGATCCCCCACTGGTTTAAACATAATACTCAAGAAGTTTCAAGTTGAGGCATGAAGAGAACATTTAACCATGACTGTATGAAAATACCATAACCCCCCTTGAATAAAAACTATTGTAAGAACACATGATTCCTCATGAAGAATAGTCAAATGCTTTATGAAGAAAATATCTACATAGATAGTTAGCCATAAACACCAATGAACCTGGGATTCATCAAACAGTGGAGGCTTCACACTATTTCAAATTTGATAATTTTCTTACACATAGTAATGGGAACAGTGGTAATTTGGATCACTCACGCCTTTTGACGTGAGGATAGACATGTTGGTGCCCATACCCCCAGTTACTTAGCGAGAGTTTCCATCATACCATTGTACAGAGGTAATGAGTAAGCTTTTTGATGCGAGGACAAACATTTGTGATGCCCATGTCCCCGGTTACTCAGCACTACACATCATTGCTATACCTTGTTCCTTTTTTTTGTTGTTGTTATGACTATGGTCATGTGAGAAATAGGTAGCTTTTCACTTTTTTTTTTTGAAACTCAGGGTCAAAGTATGTGTATGGTTAATTCCCGATGCAAGATAGAGAGTTCAACAGCCATGAGACTTATCAAGACACTTTAGAATTATGTGTGCTTACAAGAGAGTGATTCAGTGAGTTATGTGATGTCCATTAAATCTGTTCAATGTTCTCCGAATGATCCAACCTAGACTCATGCAAGAATAGTAGGTCAAAATCATGGTGATATATATAATAGCTTTAATATCATGTGGAAATTAATGATTTAGAACATGTATAAACACCCAAGGGACACCTTACATGAAAGGCAGGAACCAGCTCAAGAAGTATGTTATGAGATAAGCAAGAAATTCCTTGAAGTTGTGTGTCTGTCGACAGCTAGAAAGAGCCTGTCGACAGATGCACACAGACAGAAGAGTGGCTGGTCGGGGAGATCAGAAACTGCATCTGGCTGTTGACAGATGGATCTTCGTCTGTCGACAGATAAATGCAGAGAGCAAAATCTGCTATCTGTGAAGCCTGATCTGTGATAGGGTGGACCAATACTGTCGACAGATAGCTGTGCAGAACAGAATCAAGGCTAGTATGGAGGAGAAAATGGATATATCATGTGAGGGAAATGTAGATATGTGAAATATTAGAAATTCCCTTCACGATGTCAGTCATCTAACCTGATCTTGCTCCCCCATAGTGTGTGCTCATGTGGACACATACACTCAAGTAATTCAAGACACATTTGCACAAATGGAGCAATCAAATGCACTCAAATTCATGAATGAGGACAGAGTAAGAAACAATCCATTATTTAAGAGAGAGAGAATGGGCAAAGTGACAAGAGACTAATACCTTATAGAAAGTACATTGAACGCGGCATTGTTGACTGTGCACTTTCGTTGTCGAGAGTTCCGTGCATGAATCAATATACTCACCTTCTCTAAACTATCTCATGGATTTATAATAGTAAAAATGAACTAGCAAAGTGGTGAGAACAGATCATATCCACGGAGAGGCTGAATAGAATTTGAATCAAACTACTTTAACTTGACACCATTCTAACGAACACATTTTCACCAAACTAACATTGCATTAAATTCAATTTTTTAAACAACACCAATCAAATCCATCACACTTGACATGCCAAACTTAATAGAATAACAAGAAGAATTGAAATGAAAAGAGAATTGATATCAATGTACCCTCACAATTGAGGGATCAAACAAGTAGACAGAAATCTGAAATAGAAATTAAACTAAGAATGCACAATGATGCAACTCTAATTCTGAAATGATTTAAAATTCAAAGAAATGAAAAGATGACAGAGCAAGAAATTTCAAAAGAACATTATCAAAGCAATGTACCCCTATAGCTTAGGGGATGAATAGTCATAACTCTCCACAAACACCGGATCACTACTCTCACAGCTTAAGATTCGGACAGAAAATAAGTAACAGAAATTTAAAGTTGCTAAATCAGATTTCTATTGCTATTACTGAAGAACATGGATCAAAGTGAGACCGGAAAGAAATTAAAGAACTCAATCAAAGATTTGCACGGAGACTAACATGAACTAAGTTTAAGATTACTGTATCCTACAACACACTAGGTCGATCTCACTATCTCCCACAACCAAACCTCCCAGTAGCCCAACGATATGAAATTAGAACTCTCCAAACCCCCTAAATATACCGAACCAGAAAAGATGCAGAACAATCGGAAGGGATGAAGAAAAAACTCAAAAACAGAACCAACCCCTGGATCTCTCACACAGCAGTCGAACTAGATGCTGAATCCCTTCCAACAGCCCAATTTCCATCTCCTGGAGTACACAACCCTGGGATTCTTCATATGTAGAATACAAGAAGAAGCCCCCTGTTGCAGTAGATCTCCTGGCTGTCTTCACATAACACAGAAGAAATGGAGAACACTGGATCAAACTCTTTAGCATGCACAAAAAAAAAATCCACACAGACAATATGGCAAAATTGATTCCACAGAAGAAGATAAAGAGCTGTCGATCTCAGTAATGTGCTCAGAAGAAAATAAAGAAATGGCAATCCCAGCAGCCCCTACATCTATCTCGCACAAACCCCCCAATCTCCAGAAGAGGGGAAGAAACACAAATTCTAAAACATAGAATAAATGGAAGAACAATCTCACTGGATCAAACTCTAAACACAGAAATAATGGAAAAATTCCATGGATCCTCCACAGCAGAACTAAAAATTGGACTAAAAGAGATGAACAAGAATTAAAACTCTCCTCTGTCGAACCAGAGAAGGAAACCCTCCAATCGAACCAGAACAAGAAAACACTCAATTCCCAAAATTCTAAACCCCAGCCCCAACACTCACAGCTCTGATCTCCTGATGAACAGAAAAGAAATGAAAGCTCAAAAATCCCTAAAAATTTCCACTGGCGAGCCTTCTAATATCTGGAAGAATAGAAAAACTAAAAATCTGAAAAAAAAAACTTGAACTCTTATGCTGAGGGCCTTGGGGTCCCTTTATAGGCATCCCGGGCCTTCTGCTTCCTCTGCACCAGCACCAGGATCACCACCTCAGCTGGCTTCACACCGCCACCTCAGTCGGCCCTGGTCCATCACATGCACCAGCTCCACCATCGCTCAAGGTCTTCCTACATCACGCGCCAGCTCGCACCAGCAGAGCCTCTGCTGCTTCACATGGAAGATCCACCAGCACAGCTCCAGCTCCGTGAGCCCACCCTTGCACAGCACCGAACCGCCATGCCTCCACACCAGCGGCCCGCGCATGGATCTGCCCCCTGCTGTGCACAGTCCACAGCCGCCTCCAAGAAGAACCCAAATCTCCCCAAACCGCCTTTGACCTGGTGGGAAGAAAAGAAAAAAAAATGGTTAAATGTAATGCGTGGGTGGGGTAGGATACTTATTAAAAATGATTTAATGAGATTAGATGGGGTGTGTGGTTTGATAGTGTTGGGTGGGGTATTTATCTATCTACAAACTTTATGTGCTTACAAACTAATACTTATTTACTACTAAAAATATTTACAAAAATATTATTGTAACAAGAATGTATTTATTTACAATATATTTTTTTAAAATTTCAAAGTGTATTTGTGAACAGAAAATAAACCTGATTAGTCAACTTGACACGAAATCAGTGACTTATTAAATGAAAATCTATCATGTATATTCTAACCCAAAAATTTAACTAAAGTGCTTAAAAATTTATACATGGATGAAATTAAAATCCAAATGTACGTTATTTACAGACAACTGACGTCTAAATTTAACAAAATGTATGAATTTAACACGAAAATTTTGTAATTATCACTCCCCTCTACTTGAACATTGCTAGTCCCTTAGAAATAAAAATTACTCCAAATTTAAGACTAGAAGATATAATGTCTCATACTAAATAGTCATCATGTAAAAGATTATGTAAAGATATGTCTTTCCTAATTGTAAGGGCTTATGGCAAGAAATTAGTGCACGAATGATAGCTCACTTAAGAGTTCGCATCAGCCCTCATGGAGCTCCTCTGCCTCAGCTAGTATTTGAGATTAGATTAATTCGAGGGAGAAGAAAAGAATTGTGGAATAAGATCTTTACTCAGTCAGATCAGGTTGTTTCTCTCAGTTCCATTCTGCCCAACTTCCTTGAGGATTATTTCTCTGAGTTGAGAACTTTGCCTCTTTATTTGCATTTGTGCACTCAAATTTTTTTTCTTTTTCATCCATAATGCTGCACACCCATCACTTTTCAATAGTAGCGAGTCCAACTTTACTCAGATCCAGGGTTTTTCATGGATATTTTTTTTTTCTTTTCTTTTGCTTTTTGCTTTTTTGCTTTTTCTTTTCTTTTCCTCTTTACGGAAGGATGAACAGTCAGGTTCCTTGATCACATGCCTTCACTTCCTTCGCAATTCACTTAAGGGGAGGGGAGAAAACCAATCGCCTCTCTTTCTTACTAACTTTAATATATTTGCTACATTCGGTTCAGCTAGTCTAAATGGCTGTGTAGTGTGTGTATGAAAACTTCTTGCCATAAATCCTTACATAAGGTAGACAAGAAGTACATGTAATCCTTTACTAGAGGCTACCTAACATGGATACTTGCAAGGGAATGTGACAACCACAAAATTTTAATGGTTAAAGATCATACCCTAGTCTTGGATGCGCAAAGCCACGCATTTTTATTCAAGGATGAAACATTGTGAAATTTTTATTTACATATGTACAAGCTTAAGAAAAAGAAATGAAGCAATGGTTGGGATGAGGACTATGAATGCATGCTTATTCTACCTCTCCCCCCTACTTATTTACAGGAAAAGAAAGTAAGACAGAGAATTACCTGATGAAGGAAATATGTACACTTGGGTTGCCTCCCAAGAAGCGCTAAGTTTATCGTCTTCAGCCGGATGCAATTAGGCTCCATTTGGCTCAGCTAGCTTGGTAGAATCCATTTTTAAAGAAGATGGATTTTCACAGAAATGTTTTAACCTCTGCCCATTAACAGTGAATGATTGTCCAGTTTTAGGGTCAAGAATGATGACAGCACCATTGTCATAAGCTTTGATAACAGTGTAAGGACCATCCCATCGGGACTTCAATTTTCTCGAAAACAGACGAAGCCTAGAATTGAATAGCCAGACCTTATCATGCACTTGAAAATTTTTTCTATGAATGTGTTTATCATGGAATGCTTTGACTTTGGCTTTATAGATCTTTGGCTTTTGCTTTGTCTTATTCTCTCCCTTAAACCTAGAGCACAGGGTTGGTCTGCTACTTTTCACACAAGATTCTTCCAAGGAGTCTATCACTAGACAACTCTCTCCTTGATCATGGTGCCCAGATGCCTTAAAAATATTGATACTAACCCGCTCATCCCCAAATGATATATCCATCATCCTGGTAGCACAATTAATGTTAGCTCTAGCTGTAGCCAAAAAGGGTCTACCAAGGATGATGGTGGATTGAGTTAAATCTTGAGGAGTATTCATGTCCAGAATGATGAAATCGGCAGGGAAGTAACAATCATTGATTTTTATAATAACGTCCTCAACTAAGCCTTTAGGAGTGGTGACAGAACGGTCGGCTAGTTGAAGGACAACAAATGGGTTTCAATTCTCCTAATTTGAATTTCTCGAAAATAGAAAGGTAGGAGATTGACACTGGCTCCCAAATCCACAAGGGTGCTCTCAAAAGTGACTCCACCGATGGTGCAAGGAATTAGTGGAGTGCCTGGATCTTTGAGTTTTTTAGGTAGTTGATTTAAGATAATGGCACTCACAGTTTCTGGAAGAATGATTGTTTCAGTTTTATTTCTCATTTCACGTTTTGGAGTGCACATTTCTTTTAGGAATTTGGCATAAGCAGGCACATACTTAATGGTATCAAGGAGAGGAATGTTGACATGAACTTGCTTAAACAGTTCCAAGAGCTTCTTCATTGCCAGTTGGTTTGTTTTTGGGTTTTGTCTTTAAAGCTTCAGGAAAAGGGACTCTTGGAATGTAACAACTTGGGTCTTCATTTATTTGATTTTGTCTAGAGGTTCTTCAGTCATTTTTTCTTTTTCCTTGAA
This sequence comes from Colocasia esculenta, assembly GCA_014218235.1. Taxonomy (NCBI): domain Eukaryota; kingdom Viridiplantae; phylum Streptophyta; class Magnoliopsida; order Alismatales; family Araceae; genus Colocasia; species Colocasia esculenta. The sequence continues at coordinate 61,555,145 of CM024763.1, read as the reverse complement.
TTTTTCTTTCTCAACATTTTCTTCACTCTCTTCTTCAATTCTAGTTTCAATTTCATTTTCTTTATCCTCTTGTAATGTTGACATGTGTGGGTGAAGATTTGTTCTGATTTTTCCACTTCTTAAGGTTGACATAGTTTAACATTTTCTCTACTTGGGGGCCCCTAGCTTGGGCAGGAGAATGGTCCTATTGTATAGGTTGATTATAATTTGTGGTGCTGAGACGTTCTGGACAAAAGCTTGTTGTGGTTTTTGTGGTGGAGGAACATTAGTTGAGCAGGTGGTGGTCTGTACCCCTGAGCTTGATGGTATTGCTGGTTCTGATAAAATCCGGGAGGGTTGTTCCTTGGGTTTGCTATAGTTTGACTTGGTAACTAACCCAATTCCCTCTATGACACACATCAGCAATCTGAGACTCTATCCTTGCCAAATTTTGTTGAAAATTTTGGTTTTGAGTTTGATATTGAGTTTGTGTTCTTGCACAGTTTGGCATAGAGTCCCATCATGTTTTGGAGTTGATTCATTTTATCATCCCAATTGGGCTGAAGAGGTGGTGGTTGATATGAAGGTTGCTGAAAATTGGTATAAGCAAATTGATTGGAATTTTGTGGAGGTTTGGAGTAAGAAGATTGGCCAAATCCCAAATTCTGATTGGGATAGGATTGACCATACATGGATTGCTTTAAGGAAGGCTGAGACACTTGTTCAGATTGATTTTTCCATGAATCATTTGGGTGATTTCTCCAACCAGGGTTGTATGTGTTAGAATATGGATCATGAGAGGATTTTTAGAAACCTTGGGTAGCTTGGACTTGTTCTTGAATGAAATGGGGTAATTGGGCAATAGTGGGACAAGCATTGGTAGAGTGAGCTGGGCTAGCACACATAGCGCAAGTTTCAGGTGGTTGAGAAAATTTAGGTGTGGCTTGCCCAGTCAAAGACAGTAATTGATCGAATTTTTGTTCTAACTTCTGCTCTAATCTTTGTCAAGTCTAGCTAACATGTCTTCTACCCTAGAGTCTGATTCTCCTCTCTCCTTAATTCATACAACCCTGCCTTCTTTTAGGTCCTAGAGCCCTCTCATAGAGTGAGTGAGGCATGATTATAGAATTCTCACTCAATGTCTCAAACAAATTATATGCCTCATCCTCGCTCTTCGTCATGAATGCTCCTCCACATGAGGCATCACCATTTGCTTATTTGATTCAGTTAGACCTTCATAAAAAGCTTGGACTATTTGCCACCTCGACAGACCATGATGGGGGCATTTTCTAAGCAACTCCTTTAATCTCTCCCATGATTCAAGCATTAACTCTCTCGGGTGTTGGGAGAATCCAATAATCGCTCTTCTCATTGTATTTGTGCGGCCAATGGGGGTAGAACTTCTTCAAAAATTCCTCTGCATTTCTGGCCATGTTGTAATTGTTCTCCCTATTGTTCCTAACCAATATTTGGCCTTGTCTTGTAAAGAGAATGGAAAAAGGGTCAATCTCAGGGCATTTTCAGTAAAGTTTTGGATCCTGACAGTGGAACAGATCTCTAGGAACTCATCTATATGCCTATAAGGGTCTTCATTGGGATTGCCATAAAAGGATGGCAACATCTGAATAGTTCCTGGCTTGATTTCAAAATGATTTGTTGGAATTTCCAGTCTGATGCAAGTAGCAGGTTGATAATTAGTAGGAATGAAGTACTCCTTCATCTGTCTAGGTGCAACCTCCTCCATATTCCTAGCAATTTGGTTTTGATCTTGGTTGGCCATCCTATGAAAGAATCTTTCAATCTCGTCTATAGGTTGAGCCAAATCTATGTCCAGAGAACATCTACCAAGCCTGCATAGTTGAAAAAGCCTTCTATTTATGATTTTTGATTTTTTTAGATTTTTATTGATTTTTTAAATTTTTATGAACAACACAAACAAATAAACACTTTCAAAACAAATTAACCTAACCACTAAGTGTTCCTTGGACTTATGTTATTTTTCTCAAAATTAGATTTATGCTTACTTAAGTCCAATCCTAACTATTCTTGTACTGGCCAGGTAAGAGGTGGAGTAGAGGGAGGCCCCCCTTGCTTTCACAAGGACCCAATTAAATAACATCTAACTCACTTAAGCGTAAGCTTTTTAACCTCTAATCCTAGACACCAGACTTAAAGAGAAGTTTTTGAATTTAAGGAAGGATAAATCTAATTATGAACCCTAGGGCCACGTCTACTGGTTTTTAATTGAAAGTTTAGGTAAATGCAAGAATGTGAAAAAAATTGTGTGATTTTTGGGCAAAGGAAAGGTGATGAAATCTGTAACGACCCAGAATCCGCATTACCAGTATTAACCAGTAATCCGAATTCTGACCCGCTAACCCACGAGACAAGCTCGGAAGGGTAGGAAGTGAAAGTCCGAGGAGACTATATATAAGAAGATACACACCATGCAAAGCTGCAAAATTTCACTATATGAAATATCATATACAACCTCAGAGTCTGAGCAAGGTACAGAGTACAGAAGTACAACAAAAAGGTACTACTCACTGCAGCTAAGGAGCACCAACACTGGAGTGGCTAGACTCGCCTGGAACGGGAGTCGACGAAGACCCACCTGAAAGGGAAGGGAGTGAGTCTCAAGAAAGAGACCCAGTAGGGAAAAGTAACCCCACCGGTAACAGAACTAAAGTGCGGAAAGTAAAAACTAAAAGTAAGTACACGTCTCACCACAACACAAAACTGTAAACCACGCGGCTCAGTAACACACACTCACACACACAGCAAGTAGGACTCAGCTAGGGTCTGTGGCTCGCGTCCCATCACCACAGAGGCTCTCAACCCCAGCCACGTTGCGCACTATAGACGCTCTCTCTCGCATCTGGTCCACGATCGGTTTTTCCCCTACGCTTGACCCTAGCGGTAGAGAAGGGGCTCCACGGAGACCGGCTCAAAACCACCAAAAAGGAGTACGCAAGGACAGAGTCGCACTCGATGTGTCCGGCTCACTAGCGAAGGATAACCACACATAGTCGTCTAGACAGAGTCGCACCCACGCCTAGGTAACACAACAGAAACGGGTACACGGTAACGCAACGCGCGTACAACAGACGGAACACACTCAACGTCTGAAACCCCGTATAGTAAGAACCACCTCGTGCTACAACAACTACTCAAATGCATAGGCGGAGTCACACTCTAAGCCTGGCCCACATGTGCTATTAGGGCGGACATCACATGTCAATCGCCTCTAATCACACAACTTAAGTCTGCTGGGACACAGGGGATTAACGGCCTGATCGATTGCTGCCAATATAGGTAAACGACACTCCCCATGTCGTTTATTCTGATTAAACGGCAATCGACCTTGTCGTTTAAATCACCCCTGAAGATCTCAATGTCAACAGATGTGGACGTTGATATCTTCAGTCCCTAAACCCAGAACTGAACCGAATCAGTTCAAATGGGCTGAAAAAACTAAATAACATTCTGACTGATGGAGGGAAAACACATCCTCTCATCAATCCACACTACCAAAACATCTAAACTAAACGTCTAACACTTAGATTGTCTAATTTACCCAAATCCCGACATGATACAACCCAAACCCTAAACCATAAATTGCATTCCAATTCACTTAATTGGGCATGCTAGTTTGCTGGGGAGGGTTATAGGGGTTAAGTCCCTACCTCAGAAAGCTTAAACAATCCCCGAACAGCCACTACTCGCACCGGATTCCCTCGAAGACTCCGCGCGAATCGCACCAAAACCACGTGTTTCCCGCCGATCTAGCAACGCCACACGATCCAGGGCTTCCCACGAGCTCAAATCACCCAACAGAAGCTGTGGAAAACCAAGAAAAGCAAAGGTGGAAGAAGGAGAGGAAAGGAGAAGAAGAAGCTCTGCTCTCGGGCTGCCCTATTTCAACAGGATGGTTAGTGACGTCCACATCTCTGGTCGCCAACTGAACCGCCAACAGACTAACGTCCAGATCCCCTGTCGCTGAGTTCAACATCAGACGTCCACATCGCTGGACGCTGACTCTGACTCAACGGCAAGCCCTGGCGTCAACCACATAGGACCTCTAACAGACCCAATAAGGATCCATTAAAGACCCGAGACCTTACAGCCCTCCCCCCTTAAGGAATTTTGCCCTCAAAATTCAAACAACATAAAGAAAAAAGACTCACCAAAGAGGTACGGAAACTGCTCGCGCATTTTCGTCTCTCGCTCCCATGTCGACTCACCACTGGAGTGCCGCTGCCACGCAACACGAACTAAGGGATTGCCTTGTTCCTCAACCTCTGAACTCGGCGATCCTCATTGTGCAACAGAAACTCTGGTACAGTCAACACTGGAGTCACCTCAGACCACTTGCACTCTGCAGAACGTGAGACTCGTCAGAAAGGTACCTCCGAAGCATCGACACGTGGAACACGTCGTGCACTGCTACCAACTCTGACGGAAGCTCAAGTCTGTACGCCAAACCTCCGACACGCTCAATAATGGTAAAAGGCCCAATAAGCGAGGACTCAACTTTCCACGCTTACCGAACCTCACCACTCCCTTCATAGGAGACACACGAACAAACACCTGGTCTCCTACATGAAACTCGAGCGGTCGTCTGCGCTGATCTGCATAACTCTTCTGCCGACTCTGAGCTGTCTGAAGTCTCTGTCTCACAGCAAGCTGAACTACCTCAACTGATTGCTGAACCAACTCCGGCCCCGTGACAACTCGCTCGCCAATCTCGAACCAGTCAAGAGGAGTGCGACACGGTCGTCCGTACAAAGCCTCATATGGTGCCAAACCGATACTGGAGTGATAACTATATTATATGCAAACTCGACCAACGGAAGTGAACTGTCCACGACCCCTGCCACTCCAGGCAACAAGCTCTAAGCATGTCCTCCAAAGTCTGGATAGTCCGCTCTGACTGACCGTCTGACTGAGGTGGTAGGCGGAACTAAAAGCCAACTCTGTCCCCAAAGCTCTCTAGAAACTGAGCCAGAACCCAGAAGTGAAGCGAGGATCCCTGTCTGACACAATAGAGATTGGCACTCCATGCCAAGGAACAATCCGCTCTACGTACAACGTAGCCAACCTACTCACACCCCAACTAGTCCTGACAGGCAAGAATCTGGCAGTCTTCGTCAATCTGTCCACAAGAACCCAAATGCTATCAAAACCTCCAGCTGTCCTCGGCAAACCACAAACAAAGTCAGTCGTCACATGGTCCCACTTCCACATCGGAATCTCTAACGGCTGCACAAGTCCTCCAGACGCTGATGTTCGGCCTTCACCTGCTGACAGACCAAACATCTAGCAACAAAAGCCGCTATGTCTCTCTTCATCCCCAGGCCACCAAAACTGACGTCTCAACCTGTGATACATCTTGGTCGCCCTGGATGAATAGAGTACCTGGAACCATGTGCCTCCTGCAACACGACTCTCCTGATAGACTCCTCAACAGGAATATAGAGTCTATCTCGGAACCTAACAGTCCCGTCCTCACAAAGCTCAACTCTGGAAGAAGCAACACACTGTGCAACTCGGGATCTGCCTGCTGTGCCTCGGCAACCTGTCTCACAACGACGGGAGCTGCTAACAAACTGCCCAACACACACTGACGACGACTGGAAGAAACTCTGAAAGACCCCTCTGTCGCAGACTACCACAACTGCCACTCTCTAAGCATCAGATGACTCATCTGTGCTTTCCTACTCAAGGCATCTGCAACTACATTCGCCTTTCCAGGCTTATACTCAATGCTGAAATCATAGTCTTTCAGATATTCCATCCACCGACGTTGCCTCATATTCAGATCCCTCTGAGAAAACACATATCTCAAACTCTGGTGGTCGGTACGGACTACAAAACTCACTCCGTACAGGTAAAGACGCCAAATCCGCAAAGCAAACACCACAGCTGCAAGCTCTAGGTCGTGGGTCGGGTAACTCTCCTTGTGGGGCTTAAGCTGACGAGACGCATAAGCCACCACCGGCCTTGCTGCATCAAGGACCGCACCCAAACCAACACCTGAAGCATCTGTGCAAACCTCAAAACCTCCTCACCTAAGGTAAGGCAAGAACTGGCGCCGACGTAAGCAGTCACTTCAACTCTATGAAGCTCTGCTCACACTGCTCCGACCACTCAAACGGAACTCCCTTTTCGTCAACCGAGTCAAGGGTGCAGCAACCTGAGAAAAATCTCGAACAAACCTGCCGGTAGTAACCTGCTAAACCCAGAAAGCTACGAATCTCAGACACAGATCTGGGACTCTCCCACTGCAAAACTGCCTCAACCTTCGCTGGATCCACAGAAAACCCCTCACCTGAGATCACGTGCCCCAAAAAGGAACCTGTTGTGTAGCCAAAACTCACACTAAGTTTAGCATACAACTGGTGCTCTCGCAAGGTCTGCAACACGATCCTCAGGTGCTCGGCGTGTTCCTCCTCTGAAGCGGAGTACACCAGAATGTCGTCAACAAACACTACGACAAACCGGTCCAAGAACTGGTGGAACACCGGTGCATCAGATCCATGAAGGCCGCTGGAGCATTGGTGAGCCCAAACGGCATCACCAAAAACTCAAAGTGTCCATATCTGGTCCGAAAAGCAGTCCTCTCAATGTCCGAATCTCTAATCCGCAACTGATAGTAGCCCGACCTCAAGTCAATCTTCGAGAAGACACGAGCAGACTGAAGCTGATCAAAGAGATCATCAATCCTAGGCAAAGGATACCTATTCTTGATGGCCACTTGATTTAGCTTCATATGTCGATACACAATCTCAGGCTACCATCGTTCTTCCTGACAAACAAAACAGGTGACCCCCACGGAAGGAGAAAAGCTAGGACAAATATAGCCCTTCTCCAACAACTCCTCAAGCTGCCTCTTCAATTCCCTCAACTCTGCTGGTGCCATACGGTACGGTGCCTGCGCAAAAGGTAAAGTGGAAGGAACCAATTCTACAGTAACTCAATCTCTCTCTCTGGTGGAAGACCAGGCAACTCTTCCGGAAAGACATCCGGAAACTCACAACACTACAGGAATGTCTCCCACTCCCGAGGCAATCTGGTCAAGAGTCACTGCAGAAACTATGAAACCCTGACAACCAGAAGCAAGTAACCTCCATGCCCTCAAAGCAGAAACTAAAAAGCGAGAAGTAAGAGGTACGATACCCTGGAAGTAGAACGCCGCTGCTCCAGGTATCTGCAAGTGCACCCTCTTCTTCTGGCAATCCATCACTGCACCATACCGCTCTAACCAGTCCATACCCAAAATCACATCATAGTCATGCAACTGCAAAGCAAACAGACGGGCTGACAACAACTGATGCTGCAACTGCATGGGTACCTCCTCGAGACAGTAGGACGTAAGGACAAAGTCCCCTGTCGGCAACTCTACTGCTAACTCAACAGACTCTCCCGAACTCAACTCTCCAAGGGAGTCTAAAAAGTCCTCAGACACAAAAAGTGAGAGGCACCGGAATCAAAAAGACTCTAGCTACACAACCAAAAACTGAAACAGTACCTTCCACCAGGTGAGCTGCCTCCGCGTCTGCACGAGTCAAGTGGTAACACGTCCTCTACCTCTCGACCCACCAGAACCTCTGGTCTGCTGACGCTGCTGCACAAGTGCTTGCTGCTACTGCTGCTGCACTCGGGGCTGTGACTGGGTCTGCTGCTGCGGCACACGAGGTAGCAAAGGACAATCTCGCGCCATATGACCCATCTGGTCACACCGGTA
>CM024763.1:61523672-61547319 GCA_014218235.1 Colocasia esculenta | reverse complement strand
AGTCCCTGAGCAATACCTCAGGATTTCACTACCCAAGGGTACAGTCCCCCTCAAGGACACTTACAACCCAGCCGCAGCTGGTCTTCTGTTCAAAACCCGAAGAGGATTAAACACCTGGATCCCACCAAGTCTTCTTCTACATAAAGGGAAAGAAACACCCTAGAACCCACCAGGTCTTCCTTCAACACAAGGGAAAGTACACAGGAATGTATTCAAGGGATGATACGCCCCTAGATCAAGCTTAAAGACAACGCTCGATCTGAAGCAACGACTGAGAGGGAACGTTTTACGATGGGAACACTCTCAGTACATAGAAGCTCTCAAGGCTAATACAATGAATGTAGAAAGCTAAGAGCTAGACAAGCAAAGGAGTGAAGCTTCACACTTTCAGATGCTCGCAGAAAGCTTGTAAAAGATTGTCATGAGTGTTCTCTCTGTTTCTAGAACTCAGTCTTCTATATATGTCTTTTATTTGAAATTGAACGTTGAAGTGTTCGTTATCTCTAAGATTTTGTTTACGTTAGACTAAATGGCAATGTAGAGCTTTCAGTCAACGGTCGGTAGCTTTCCATGCACGTAAAGTGGGAGAATCATCTTTGATATCCTTCGGCTTCTATTGTGTCCAACGTTGTATCGAGATCTGCTGTTAGAGACCTGCATGCATTAAAAGCATAAACGATAGACAGCTAAGCTGTCTCTCGATGTCAGTAAACATTAAGAATGGTTTTATACCAAAATGGGAATTCCATTCTATTCTTCTAAAAAGATGTTTACAGTATAAGCATGGAAATAGAAGATATCGTTGCATGTAGTGCAGTGAAATGTTCAGTCATAATAAATTCATGGATGTGAGAGAAAAGCAAGGAAGACTTTGACTTACAACCTATTTAAATATTAAGTCGTTATGAACCAAGGAATTGTTGTGAGCATGACTTATAAAATCGTTGTGCAAATGAGTCGTTATCTATGCGAATCGTTGCACATTCATAAACAATCGATGCATATATAAATCATTACAATCATAACCAAATCGTTGTAGAGAGAAATCATTATGATAGTGTAAGCAAATCGTTATGAGAAAGTCGTTATAATCAAATCGCTATAAACGAATCGTTGTGAATATTGTTATAAGAAAATCGTTGTTTCACTTATCGAGTCGATGTAGTGAGCAAATCGTGTTTGTCGTATCGAATCATTACGGCGACCAAGTCATTGTTGTAACTTATTGAATCGTTTAGTGACTAAGTCATGTTGTAACTTATCGAATCGTTATGAAAGCTCAAATCGATATGTGACATAAAGAATCGTTATAAAAACCTAATCGATGAGAGAGCAAGTTGTTGTTCTCACATATCAAATCGTTATAAAACGTAAATTGTTATGCTTGAGCAAATCTTTGCGAATATAAGTAAATCGATGTGAGAGAATCATTGTTCTCACTTATCGAATCGTTATAAAAGTAAATCGTTATGCTTGAGAAAATCTTTGCGAATATAGGCAATCGATGTGAGAGAATCATTGTTCTCACTTATCAAATCGTTATGAAGGCAAATTGTTATGCTTTCTTAGCGAATCGTTGTGAGAGCAAATCGTTATCACTTACGAAATCGTTATGAGATAAAATCAAAGTAAATTGGAATGACTTATGAAATCGTTATGATATCACAAAATCATTACAACACATAGAAAATCGATGTGTACTTAGATAAATTTGTGATTTGAACTTATAAGCTACAGGATGATAAAACACTTACTGATTTTGCTTGTACTTCCTTGATTTATTTCTGTGCTAAAATCTCATAGAAAAACTTGTATGTTTAAACTATATCTGAGTTTTGTTAATCACCAAAATAGATATATAGTTATTCAATTATGGGGATAAACTGATCATCACTTTTAATTCACCACTTGAATATGCATACGTCCACTTAAATGTTCGATAAAGTTCAAAGTGGATTTTAAATGAGGTATGTCACTCCAAATGGCTATGAGCCTAAATGGACAAGATGAGAACTTCGGGCCCACGAAGCAATCTCCTTCTCACGCAATGGTGATCTAACTCGGGTCTTCGGAGATGGGTACAACTGGCTCGGTCCACTGTAAGGGAATCCACGGGGTACAGAGACTTATGGAGGTCCCGATGAGGATTCTCTAGCCCAATGAGACAGAATGCCCAATGGGGAGATAGCCTCACCGAGAGGTGTGTGGATCCTAGGAAAGGAAGGAAGGAGGTCCCTCGGCCGAAGGTATCCCTGTAAATGCACAATGCAAAATGACAGAAAAACTGAGCTCTCTGTGACAGGCTGAATCACATCCAGTACGTGATGCGCTTTAGTAATTCACGTCCATTTAGTCAGCTGCGGATGAAGCTGTAAGAGCCGAGGCGACTCCATCCAGACTCTGTCACACAAAGGCGTCGGTATGTCTGCCGCACAAAGCAAACAAATCGCGTCCTCTGTACTGGACGAGGATCAAAGATGCACCCGAGCAGTTATAAAAAGCTATAATCAAGGGAGCATGCTTTCAAACAATGAAATAGGATGAAGTAAGGACCAATGGAGATGCTTTCTTCAGGTGAAAGTAAGGAAATGGGGGAGGGCACAAGATGGTGATTTTTTTTATTTATTTTTCTTTTAAATCAAGTTTCTTATGAAGAAAATGTAGAGAAAAATACACAACCTACTAATTGGTAATGGCGATGGGCAACTTCAAATAACACCGCGTGGGGTGCGAAAGGGGAGGGGTGTACCGCATGGGGTACAAAAGGAGTGACACACGTGGGTGTCGAAGGAGAGGCACACGTCGGTGCCGAAGGAGGTAACCGAGCTAAAAAGAAAAGAGTCCCACCGTGATCGCCAATTTGTAGATGTGTTTCTTTTTCCAAAACACCGTCCCATAAAAGAAGAATGATTTAAAAAGGAGAAAATAATGGAAGGCTGATATGACAGAAAATGAGGGTGAGATGGGTGGAGAAGCATAAAAAAGTGAAAGAACAGAAATAGTGGTACGTGTGTGCACGAGATAGAGTGTGTGATCGCCAGGTCGCGAGGGTATCGAAGGAGGCAGGCGGAAAGGGAAGATGCATACTTAACTTCACCCGAAGATCGCGAGAGTTAACATGCGGGTCCTTCTTTTCCTTCCACCGGCCGGCCGGTAAAGGAGATTTAGCTCTAGTGGTTACCTTGCAAAAGCATAAATGAGAAAACAAGTGACAGATGGATTAGACTATGAGGTGTAGTAAAAGCCCAAATGGAATGAAATGAAAAGCATTAATGGGCGTTAGCACACCTTGTGCGGTGGTGTTAAACCCTAAAAGAGTGGGAGTGAGTAAATGCTATGTGTGTGTGTGTGATGATTGTGATGAATGCATGCAAAAAGCAAAATAAAGTGAAATGGACGGAAAGGAAAAGGATGGCGATGTAGCCCGCCGCTCGTAGATGAATGAAGGAGGGGACGGAATGGATGAAGGTCCTCCCGCCTCGCGCCGATTGGATAAAGGGGCCGGAGATTCCGAACTCCACGAAATGGCTTGAGGTGAGACGGTTCCTCCTTGGCTCCGAAACGTGAGCTTCCGGTTCAGCAGGGCTTTGGCCTTGGGGGGGGGGGGTTAGGAGTTTGGGCTCGCAGGTCGAGGTGCTAGTTCGGAAGGGCTTCACCATGGTTGGGGATTATTTCAAAACAATGGCCACAGGTCTGTATTTATAGACAAAATTCTTGAATCACGTCGGGGACAGCAGATGCCTTTTATGATGAATCGCGTCTGACTAAAATGCCGCAATTTAAAAGATCCGTATGACTTGCTAATCATAGCCTACACCTACGATTGAGAACTGCGTCTGGGATGACCGCCGTGTTTTCCATCTGAATCGATCTTTTGACAGAATTGATCTTGATTTGATTGATGGCTTTGAAAATGCAGCGACATAAGCGGACGCAATTCTAATTTTGCCATGATGTGAGATGTAGGAGCTCTTAAATGTCGCGGCTTAGGAGGTACATTTAGGCTTTGACTTTTAATTGCGTCGGCTTAGCCGGACGCGAATCCAGCTTTGAAATGATTTGAAACGTGACCCCTCTTAAATGTTGCGACTTTAGGCGTATGGCTTAGGCTTTGACTTTTAATCGCGGCGGCTTCATCGGACACGAATACAGAAAGTAGGTACGGAAAAAGTAAGTATGATACGCGTCGGTCTTACCTGCCGTGGATCACACCTCATTTAAAGGTATCCACTGTACTAGACGCAAATAATTAAGTCCAACAGACCCCTTTGACCCCTTTAGAAAAATTTCTAAAAATCCTAGAAAAATCCAAAAAAAATAGGAAAATCACTCAAGAGGTTAGTTGAAGAGTGCCACTTTGAGGCATTGCGGTGTAACATGAAATTGCTCGATATGATGCCAAAATGGCGTGTCTACACCTGTCACATTTACCTAAAAGGCAACTGAAACTGTGTGCCGCGTGGATTTCAACACCTGTCTAGAACACGACTGGACATGCCGTCACGATTTAACTTGTCTTCCCGCCGTTGTTTTTTGTAAAATTTTTATATTTGGATTTTCAAAACCCCTCTAGAACGTGACGTATCAAGTGATGACCAGTCTGTCCCCATGTAATTTTAATTAATTACATATATATATATATATATATATTTTGATTATTAACAAAACTAAACAAAAGTTTATCAATTATATCTAATGAATATTTCATAAGTCTTAAGTACAGGAAAAACACCAAGGTCAAACAAGCCAATAAAGGTATGCATTACTTCTCCAAGCCTTAATCTTTTCAACATGATATTTTTCTAAGTCCATATCGACTTCTATTGAAGGCCATAACGATTTCTTTATAAGCATATCTATTTCAATATATTACCGTAACGATTTTATAAGTGATCGCAATGATTTTCTTATAAGACTGAAAAGTCATGTTGTTTCAAACAAGTCGAAGCCGCAACGACTGTATAAGTTACTGTAACGATTTCTTTAGAGCTCGTAACGACTTGCCTATCGCAACAACTATATAAGTTATCACACGATTTCTTTAGAGCCCGTAATGACTTGCTCGTCACAATGACTCTATAAGTTACCGTAACGATTTCTTCCGAGCGCGTAACGATTTGCTTGTTGTAACGATTTCATAATTACCGTAACGACTTCTTTAGAACTCGCAACGACTTGCTTATTGTAACGACTTCATAAGTTACCGTAACGACTCTTTAGAACACGAAACGACTTGCTTATTGTAACGACTTCATAAGTTATCGTAACGACTTCTTTAGAACTCGCACACTTGCTTATTGTAACGACTTCATAAGTTACCATAACGATTTCCTTAGAGTTCATAACAACATGATAGTATTCATAACGATTTCTTTAGAATTCACAACGACTTGCTTTGTATAATGATTGTTAAGTATTTCACATCAATCTCTTCAGAAACGCAACAATTTGTTTGGTGCAACGATTCATTAAGTGTTCATGATATATCTTCTGTCACATAACGATTTTCTATGACTCATAAAGATTTCATAAGTCATATAGTCATCGATTTCATATCTTGATATCTTATTCATCTTAAAAGCATTGACTAGTCAAAGCCCACGTAGACATCTCTTTGACGCTTTTGCATTTTTGAGATCTGAACGTATCTCTGCATGCATGCAGACCATATCGTGCCTACTCTGATTACATCCTTTAGACTTAAGCTATTTTGCATTACTATTTTCATGTCTATTACTTCTGACGTTGACTGACATCAGAGACAGCTTAGCTGTCTGCTATTTGAGATTGACATTTGTGCAGACCTCTGAACTAGCTTCATGGTACAACGTTAAACAAAATAGAAGCCAACGATATTTCTGTAGATCTCATCCCAAGTAATCAAAAGACTGTTGACTGGAAGCTTTGAAGACTCCAGATGTCATCAGTCTAACGACTACTCAAAAGAGAAGAACAACGGACACTTCAACGTCTACATTTCAAATTGAAGATATAATTCAAGTCAGAAGAGCAGAAGAGAGAGATCGCGCATTCAAGCATTCAAATTCTTCTGAAGAAAGTCCAGAGCCAAGAACCTTCATTTCACTTAGTTTTTGCTCTTTTTCTCTCACTAGTTTGTGAAAATCTTGAGAGAGCCTGTATAGTTCTGAGAGTGTGCCTTGTTTAAATCTCTTTGCTCTCAGTTCTAGTTGCTTCAGATCCTTGCTTGTCAAAAGCTTGATCTAGGGGCTTAAATTTCATTCACTCTCTTTGTGTGTTTCCTTCGGGTGTGAAGGAAGACCTGGTGGTATCCAGGGTGTTGTTCCCTTTGGTGTGAAGGAAGACCTGGTGTGGTATCCAGGGTGCTATTCCCTTCGGTTGTGAAGGAAGACCTGGTGTGGTATCCAGGGTGCTATTCCCTTCGGTTGTGAAGGAAGACCTAGTGTGGTATCCAGGGTGTTGTTCCCTTCGGGTTTGAAGGAAGACCAGCTGAGCTGGGTGTTGTAGCGTCCTTAGGGGGACTGTACCCTAGTTAGTGAAATTCTGAGTTGTTGCTCAGGACTGGACGTAGGACTCCTAAGGAAAGGAGGTCCAACCAGGATAAATCTTGTGTTGTGTGATTGTCTTCTTTGTGTGTTTGTTATTTAAACTAACTATCACTAACCAACTTCGAAGAACGTTTGTGTGAATGTTTTTAGTTACAGGTATCTTCTAGATTAATTTTTTAAAGACCCTTCACCCCCCCCCTCTGGGCTCGTCAACTGGGCAACATCAAGCCATCGCGATTCGGAGTCATAGCGACCTGTTGACTATCACATTATGAAGGCGACCGTTTCAACTGACGCATTTTAATGATCGTCGCAACATGTCGGCCTGTTGCGATATGAAGGCGAAAGACCTGACCGTCGCGATTTTGTGATTTCACACAAAGTCATATTTTGATTGTGTATTGTGTTTTAAATTGCAACGTCTGAACCCATTGCGATTCAATGGCCAACCCGAGACTATTTTATGTATTTGTACTGTCAACCATGTGCATGTCTTTCTGTGTTATCATGTTATGTAGTTGTTCAATGGCCTAAAAGTCATCATGAATCTCTATTCTAAGTGTTCTTAATGATTACTTGACTCCATCTACCATGTCAATGCTATGTGCTTTGTTCATACTCTAGCTTGTTAACAATTGAAAGTGTTTCATGTTAAAAGTACAAAAATCATGTGATAATCTTAATTGCTTATGCCATGTCATGCCTTCTTGTTAATGGCTTTCCGTCATGTTTTAAACCAATGGATTGTGATATTGAGACACGTTCTACACTACACGATTGCACTTATAGATAGCCCTTTCTTGGGGGATTGGAAACTCTCTGTTAGTCATTTCGTATCGGCAGACTAGGTACCTTTCCACTAAGACCTCGTAAATTTCCGTACTCCGTGGACTCCCACATGGAGACCGAGTTGGTTGTACCATTGAAGTTCCCAGAAGATAGAAAGTACTTCAGTTCTCATCTACTTCATGAGAGAGTGATTTTGTTACATGGAAACGAAGCCATTAAATGTAAAGATTGAACTAATAAAATTAAGTTGTCCACTTGCCTTGTTATTCTTATAATCATTGACATGATTTTTAATACATAACTGTCTATTGTTTGGAATTCGTATTGGCCATAATTGTAATGAAATTACCAGAAATTATTGGAATTTCGGTCCATGATTGATGCCTGTGCAAATAAGGGCCCAGTCTGGTCTTGGGAGGAGCACCTGAAATACTTATAATCGCTAGAGCATATGATCCATCGAGGTGTCTGACAATCACCTAATTTAATGCAAGATTGATCTGGGTAATTTCTACATTATTATTGAATGATTGAACGATTGATTGATTGATTGAACTATTATATGTGAAATGGCCAAATCTATTGTACATGTCATCATTATTGAATGTAATACGTCCTTGTCCATTGGAATTCTATGGAATTCAACCTGTGCTATGATGATCAGATTTTCCCCATGTAATTTAAATTAATTAAATATCTATTTTGGTCATTAACAAAACTAAGACAATGTGCATTTCTAACATATCTTCTATAAGATTTGAGCACATGAAATCTAATAAAGAAAAACAAGCAAAACTGGTAAGTATTCTTCATACCAGCATTTACAGTTCAAAGCATATAATTTTCTAAGTACACATCGACTCTCTAGTTGTTATAACGATTTCCTTAGAATCATAACGATTTCCTCATTCACATCGATTTTGGTTCTATAACGATTTCATAAGTCATTGCTATTCTATTGAAGTCTATCTCATAACGATTCACTAAGAGATTGCAACGATTTGCCTCTCAAAACGATTCGCTAAGAGATCGTAACGATTTGCCTCTCATAATGATTCACTAAGAGATCGCAACGATTTGCCTCTCATAACGATTCTCTAAGAGATCACAACGATTTGCCTCTCATAACAATTCGCTAAGAGATCGCAACGATTTGCTCTCACAACGACTTGGTCCATAACGATTTGGTCCTCGCATCGATTTGATAAGTGAGAACAATGATTTGCTCTCACAATGACATTGTTCATAACGATTTGGTCGTCGCATCGATTTGATAAGCGAGAACAATGATTTGCTCTCACAACGATTTCGGTTTCACAATGACTCGTTAAGTTTCATAACGATTCGATAAGTTACACAACGACACAGTCACTATAATGATTCATTAAGTTACACAACGACTTGGTCGCAGTAACAATTCGATACATTAAACAACGATTTTATCATAACGATTTTCTGATAGTATCATAACGATTCGGTTATTAATGCATAACGATTTGTGTGTACATCGAATTGTTTATGAATGTATAGTGATTCACATAAACAACGACTCATCCACACATTAGTTTCATAAGTTATGCTAATATTGATTTCATTGTCTATATCGACTTGATATTAAAACCTATTCTCAGATAGTTTGAAAAGTCAATGTCTTCCCTCGCCTTTCTCTCACATCCATGTATTTATTATGACTGGTCATATCACTGCACTGCATGCAAATGATATCTTCTATTTCCATGCTTATACTGTAAACATCCTTTAGAAGAACAGAATGGAACTTCTATTTTGATATAAAATTATTCTGACGTTGACTGAAAACAAGAGACAACCTAGCTGTCTATTATTTTAGCATTTAATGTGTACAAGTCTCTGAGAGCGCACCTCAATACAACGTTGGATAATATGGAAGATAACGGACATCAAAGAGGATCCTCTCTCTTGTTGCGTGCATGGGAAGCTAAAGACTGTTGAACAAGAAGCTCTACAGTGACATGTAGTTTAACGTAAACAAAAGCTTAGAGATAACGAAACTTCAATGTTCAAAATTCAAATGGAAGTCATATATAGAAAACTGAAGCTCCATAAACACATAACACGTATGACAATCTTTTACAAGCTTTTTTGCGAGCATCTGAAAGAGCAGAAGCCTCACTCCTTTGATTGTCTAGCCCTTAGCTCTCTGTATTCATTGTGTTAGTCTTGACAGCTTCTGTAAACCGAGAGTGTTCCTCATCGTAGAACTCTCCCTCTCAGTCATTCCTTCAGATCGAGCGTTGGTCCTTAAGCTTGATCTAGGGGCGTACAATCCCTTGAATACATTACTGTGTTCTTTACCTTCGTGTTGAAGGAAGACTTGGTGGGTTCGAGGGTGTTTTTTTCCCTTCGTGTTGAAGGAAGACCTGGTGGGTTCCAGGGTGTTTGTTTCCCTTTGTGTAAAAGGAAGACCTGGTGGGATCCAGGGTGTTGTAATTCCTATTCGGGTTGTGAAAAGAAGACTAGCTGCGGCTGGGTGTGTAAGTGTCCTTGAGGGGGACTGTACCCTTAGGTAGTGAAATCCTGAATTGTTGCTCAGGGACTGGGTGTAGGACTCCTGTGGAGAGAAGGTCCGAACTAGGGTAAATTCCATGTTTCGTGTGTTTGATTGCCTTGTGGTTGCTATCCTCTTTTTACTAACACTAACAGTCATCGAAGTGTGTTGTGTGATTGTTTTTCTGGACAGGTTTTAAAGTGGTCAAAATTTTAAGAATCTCATTCACCCCCCCTCTGGGCTTGCTAGCTGGGCAACAAGTGGTATCTGAGCTAGTCTCTTCGACAAAGAAGAAGATCCAACGATCTGAAGAGAAAAGATCAAATGGCAGTCGAAAGTCACTTCGAAGGTCCGTCAGTAAATAGGCCACCACTGTTCGATGGTGAGGATTGTACATACTGGAAAACAAGGATGTAGTACTTCCTATAAGGATTCGATTTTCAAATATGGTCTATAGTAGAAGGAAGGCGATCTAGTTGTTCTAAACAATAGAGACTACTGAACAGAAGATATAGAAAGAAGATTTCTCTCAACTGCAAAGCTAAGAGCATATATGTTGTGCACTTAGCAAGAAAGAATTTAATAGAGTTTCAGCTTGCAAATCAGCAATGAAGATGTGGGAGAAGCTGAGAATCCCATACGAAGGTACTGACAAAGTAAAGGAAACCAGAATAGATATTCTGGTGACACAGTACGAGAGGTTGCAGATGCAATTGGGAGAAACCATTACATAGATGTTCAACAGATTTACAGACATCACCAACAGGTTAGCTGGATTAGGAAAAAGCTATGAGATGGGAGACATGGTAAGGAAAATCCTTAGATCCCTACCATCCTCTTGGACTCCAAATGTGACAGCAATAGAAGAGGCAAATGACTTGAAGAGAATGTCACTAGAGAAACTCATTGGGTCACTCATGGCTCATGAGATCAATATGGAAAGATTGGGAGAATCTTCTGGCAGAAAGAAGCATTCCAACGCACTCAAAGCAGAAGAAGACGGATCAGAAGAACGCTCATATAGCTAAGAAAGCATGAACATCAACGAAGATGAAGAAGCAATGTTGTCCAGAAGACTACAACGAATATTAGTCAAGAAAAAGAAGTATCATTCCAGAAGAAGATACTTCAAGAATGGGAAAGACTTCAAAAGGTCTGAAGTCAAAGATACAAAGAAAAATGAGCCAATTTGTTATGAATGCAAGAAGCCCGGACACATCAAGGCAGAGTGTCCGAAGCTCAAGAAATCTGAGTTTAGAAAGAAGGACAGTTCAAGAAAACCTAGAAGATACAAAAAGAAAGCCATGGCAGCAGCATGGGATAATAGCAGCGACTCTGATAGTGAGTCGAGCTCAAGTGAAGAAGAAGAAGAAGCCAACCTGGCATTCATGGCCAACATCGAAGACAAGGTAACATCAAACTCATCTTTTTCTTTGTGTAATGAATCAGATTCCGATAATTTGGAAGAAGCTTTTAATGAATTGTACAATAAATATATAGAAGTATGTAAATCACTAAGAGCCAGTAAGAAAAATCTCGCATGTCTAAAAAATACTAATGCAGATTTAAAATCTGAAAACGAGCAAATGGAAAAACAAATAATAAACTAAAAAGAGAGAATGAATTATTGTGTGACGACTTGAAAAATAAAAATGAACAATTAGAAATTTTGGAAAATCAAGAAACTGTAAATAATTTAAAACAAGAAGTCAACACATTAACCACAGAAAATGAAAATTATCAAGCACACTAGAAAAATTTACTAATGGTAAAACAACATTAATAATGAAAGGTGCTAGACGGTCAGGTAAAAAGAAACATGGATTAGGTTATACTCCCCCTGATAATGAAGAAACTAAAGTTTATCCTAAAATATATCCTACACCTAAATTTGTACCTGAACAAGACACAACATACAAGGTAAACATCAAATACATTCTCACTGAAAAGGAAACTAAGATATTTTGTTGTAGTCATTGCAAAAAGTTAGGACATATTAAAGTATCATGTCCAACTAAACATAAAATATGGATAATTAAAAGAAACATTGATGACACTAACCAACCAGGACCCAAAGAACTTGGGTACCTAAAGCTTAATGTTTTAATGCAGGGAACCTTCAAGCATCCAATGGTATTTAGACAGCAGTTGCTCAAGGCATATGTCAGGGAACAGGAAGCTATTTTCTCATTTAGAAGCTGAGGAAGGCACAGTCACCTATGGAGATAATGGAAAAGGGACTGTGATAGGCAGTGGATCAGTAGGTAGCAAAGGCAAAACAGCTATTGAAGAAGTACTATGTGTCAAAGGACTGAAGCACAACCTCATCAGTATCAGCCACCTGTGCGACAAAGGACACAAATCAGATTTTTAGAGTCAAGGTGCAGCATTATGAAGGATGGTGCAATCATCTTTAAAGCCAACAGAGAAAAGAACCTAGAAGAACTAAAAGATCAGGATATCTGTCAGGCTCCAAGCAAAGAGCAGTCAACTGAACTGTGGCACAGAAGACTGGGCCACTACAGTCTGGATAGCATGAGAAAGTTGATCAAGAGAAGCTTGGTGGAAGGCCTACTCAATGTTAGCACAAGAATGGATGGTGTTTGTCGTCCATGTGCAAAAGGAAAGCACACCAAGTCATCCTTCAAGTCGAAGAATTTGGTAACAACCTCAAAACCGTTAGAAATCATACATATGGATTTATTTGGGCCAATGAGAACTACAAGTCTTGGAGGAAAGAATTTTGAGTTTGTTATAGTAGATGATTACTCAAGATTCACAAGGGTTTCTTTCTTAGAACACAAAGATGATACAATTGACAGTTTTGTAAGCTTCAGCAAGAAGGTACAGAAGGATAAGAAGTATAATATTATCAGCATTCAATCGGACCATGGAGGAGAATTCCAAAATGAAAGATTTGCCAAGTTTTGTGATGATCAAGGAATAAAGCACAACTTCTCAGCGCCAAGGACACCACAGCAAAATGGAGTTGCTGAGATGAAGAATAGAACCATATTGGACATGGCAAGGACGATGCTATCAGAATATGATTTGCCAAGGTATTTTTGGGATGAAGTAGTCAACACAGCATGTTATATAATCAACTTGGTGATGATCAGGCCGATTCTGAAGAAGACTTCGTATGACTTGTATAAGCAAAAGAAGCCGAAGATCAGCCACTTCAGAACATTTGGATGTCCATGCTTCATCCACAACGACGACAAAAGAGACATTGGTAAGCTAGACTCCAAATCAGTTGAAGGTATATTCATGGGGTATGCTTCCAAAACCAAAGGTTATAGAGTGTTTAATAAACGAACCCTATTAATTGAGCAATCAGTGCATATTATTTTTGATGAAACTAACCCTTCCTTAAGAAAGGAAGTAGACAGTGATGTTGATGATACAAATGATTTATCCAAGAAGCTAAAGAACACATTAATTGAGGATAAGGAAGATCCACCTTTGGAAGACCTGCAACAAAAGGACATCTCATATGAAAATCTTCCAAAGGAATGGAGATATAAGAAAGATCACCCTCTAGAAAACATCATTGGTGATCCGTCAGTTGGGGTAAGAACCAGAGGTAATGTAATTCCTTGTGACTATCTAGCTTTTGTTTCACAAATATAGCCTAAGACAGTCAATGAAGCTCTTACTGATGAATCTTGGATTTTAGCCATGTAAGATGAACTAAATCAGTTTAAGAGAAACCATGTGTCGTCACATGTTCCTAGACAATCAAATCATCCAGTGATTGGCCCCAAGTGGGTGTTCAGGAAGAAATTGGATGAAGCTAGTGTGATCATAAGAAATAAGGCCAGACTGGTAGCTCAAGGCTATTCCCAAGAGGAAGGCATAGATTTCGATGAATCCTATGCACCAGTAGCTAGACTTGAGGCTATTAGAATTTTACTTGCTTATGCATCTGCATTAAATTTAAAACTCTTTCAAGTGGATGTGAAATCAGCATTTTTAAATGACTTTATAAAAGAAGAAGTGTATGTGGAACAACCGCCAGGTTTTGATGACATGGTTTTTCCAGATCATGTATTTAGATTGCATAAAGCTTTATATGGTTTAAAACAAGCACCTAAAGCATGGTATAAACGATTAAGTGCATGTCTATTAGATCATGGTTTTATTAGAGGAAAGATAGATAGCACACTATTCATTAAGTCTAAACTCAAAAATGTGTTACTTGTTCAAATATATGTTGATGATATCATATTTGGATCTACTGATGAATCTCTTTGCAAGTATTTTGAGAAGCTAATGCAGGGAGAATTTGAAATGAGCATGATGGGGGAGCTCAACTACTTCCTCGAGTTGCAAATCAAACAAGGAAGAGAAGACTCACATATTTGTCAATCCAAATACACAAAAGAGCTGCTAAAGAAATTTGGTTTTGAAATGCCAGGCTACTGTTTACACCAATGAGCACATCAACAAGATTAGACAGTGATAAAGATGGTAAGAAAGTAGATCAGAAGCTTTATAGAGGTATGATAGGTTTTGCTTGCTTTATAACAGCAAGTAGACCTAATATTTTATTTAGTGTTTGCATGTGTGCTAGGTATCAGGCAGACCCTAAAGAATCCCATTTAATTAGTGTCAAAAGAATTTTTAGATATTTAGCAAAAACTGATGATTTAGGTTTATGGTATCCAAAGTCATGTGAAATCAACTTAGTAGGTTATTCTGATACTGACTACGCTGGATGCAAGGTAGATAGGAAAAGCACCAATGGATGTTGTCAATTTCTTGCAGAAAGCCTGATCTCGTGGTCTTCAAAAAAACAAAATTCAGTGGCACTATCTACAGCTGAAGCCGAGTACATGGCTGCTGGAAGTTGTTGTACACAACTTATAATGTCGCGTGCCTTTCGGATCCATGCGGATCATGTGTGTGTTGGTTGTTTAGGCCGTTGTGAGGCCAATGTGAGTTATTGTGTGGAATGTGTGATGTGAAGTGTGGCTTGAGTAGGTGAAAAGCAGGGTTGGTCCTGAAATGAAACAGGACCTGCTGCTGTTCAGTTGGAATTGGCGGCATAGGGGTTGACGCCACCTGAGAATGGTGCAAGTTATAGGCTCACTCGAGGGCAGCTCTCCTCAGCTCACTCTCTTCCCCTCATGCCCCAGCTTCACGCCCCGGTGTCTTTGAAGCTTCTATCAGGTACCGAGGATTAGTTACGATCGTAGAACAACGTAGCGTTGCCGAATTGCGCGAGGAAACGTCGCGGCGTGGTGCAATTCCCGTGGAAGCTCGCGGAGGGCTCGACGTGAACCGGGAGATTGCGGGAGGTTCTAGCGCGTTCTGAGGTAGGGGACGAACCCGTTTAGCTCCAAAGAAACATTAAAACACATCATAACTACTTGAACCAGCATGATAATGCATGTTTGGATAGAGTTGCACCATATGGGGATATTGGGTGGTTTGAGTAGTTTAATGTACGAAGCATGTTAGAATGGGTTATGTTGGGTTCCTGCATGTTAAAAGAATCGTTTCTATATGTTTTTCTGTAGTTAGAATGGTTAGAAAGCCCGCAGAGCCGGATTAGGGTTTCTGCAGGGTTTATGGCCGAAGAACTTGGCGTCAACATCGTTTGTCGCCAAGCTCCTCAGCCAAGATGTTAACGGCCAGGTCCCTTGCCGTTGACTTGGTGTAAGCGGCAGTCGATGTTGCCGCCTACTGGCTATGAACAACAAAGACTGAATTATGATATTTATCGATAATGCACGTGTGTTGACGCATGAGGTGCACTGAGTATACTTGGTTCTCGTGTTTAGCATACAAGGTATGCAGTTAGTTGCTTATTTCTGTGACTGCGCGTTGTTTACGCGAGTCAGTTGGTTCACGTGTGGTGGACCGTGGTTACTTGTGGTATACGTGAGGTTTCACGTGGTTTGTGTGTGACGTGCACGTGGTTTTGTGTACGTGGCAAGTAGTACGACGCCTACCGTGGTTACCTCTCCAGTTGGGTGCCCCAGGTTCTTTGTGAGCCAGGCTGTTAGCTCGAGGCTTTGTCCCGGTACTTGTGTTGTACCGTCGAGGTCTGTGTCGTCTGACCTGGACACCCTCACTCTTGTGTTAGAGTTGTACGTCCGCTGAGGGAAAGACGACAGTGGACAGTGACACTTGTGTTTGTTTTTAGTCACTTGTAGCGCGCTCGTAGTTGGGGGTACGGACACCAGTAGAGGTACTGGACCCTAGCTAGTCCTTTTCCAGTGCCTCACTCTAGCGAGCCTAGGCCAGGGTCTCTGGAGGTGCCAGGCATGGGCCTGTGACCCCTGTGGTCTGCAGGTGGTGGTGTTTAGTTGGTCTCCACATTTGCCTGACCTTTTTATGTGGAGCGGTAGCTGGACCTTTCGTCCGTGGCTGCGAGACTGAGAGGTAGACCTGTGTTAGTTGTCCGAGTCGTTTCTGGTGTCGCGAACCAGTTCACGTGGCTCGTGTTGGCTGTCTCTACTTTAGCTTGTGCACCTGTACTGGTTTGCCGTTTAATTTATTTGTTGTTTCCTCGTAGTCGGCAGACGGTGAGTACTTTTACAGCTTTACTACTTGCTTAGCTGTTATATTAATTGTTGGTATTGTTTACTGCTTTCGTACCTGTGGTGTTTGGTTTGCTCGGTTTTGGGGGAGTTCCCTACTGAGTCAGTGACTAGAGAGGCTCACCCTACCTCCACAGTGAGGGCGAGGAGGACGTTTCTCGTCCGGCGTCCAGTTCAGGGCCGCATCGTAGCGGAGCAGGGTCAGTACCTCCAGCGGAGTAGTTCCAGCTGTGTAGTTCTCCAGCAGTGTAGCTTTGTAGTTGCTTATTTTCTTTAGTTGTACCTCGGGGTATGCCCCAGCTTGTTGTATCTCTTATCAGTTTTTGTGGAAATTTGGCTATGTTAAAACTGTGAAATATAGAATGTGGTGTGTTCCTTTATGTTTACACGGACTGTGTTTGGTATCCCTTGCGAGGCTTCGGCCCGTTCGCGGGAGGCGGACTCGGATCAAGTATGTTATCGTTTTAACGGGCTTGGCCGAGGCGTTCCGTCACAGTTGGTATCAGAGCAAGGTCCGTGTTAATATAAGGAATTAGAAAGATACATAGCCTTATTTCGGTCATTATACACTGCTGGTAGGGCCCTGGTTATTGATCATTTATGATTTTGATTTTTGTCTGGTGTTTTTGTGTATGTAGAAATTTCTGAAATGGCTGATGGAGAGATTTGGGTGGTGGAGGAGATGATCGGTGGAAAGCACCCAGCGAATGATAGAAAGAATTTGGGAAAGCCTCACGGATATTCGGTCAAGAATGGATCAACAGGCGCCAGTACCACCGGTTGCAGTGCCACCTGCGGATGGAGAGGCATACCTGTTGCTCCAGTTCCCCGAGAGTGGAGGTACCTTTTGTAGCACCTGTGCCACCACCACCACCAGTATTGTTAACAAAGAACCAGTGATGCAGGTGGAGAAAGTTTCTGAGATTGCAGCCGCCTACTTATTCAGGAGGGCCGAATCCAGATACAGCCGAGCACTGAGTTCATGAAATAGAAAAGTCTTTGCGACTATGAGGTGTCTGGCATGGATAGAGTGGTATTAGCTGCTTATCAGTTGAGAGGCTTTGCCTTGGAATGGTGGCGATTGAAGATGCAAACCACTTTTGCAGGTAGGACGGAAGAAGCTATCACTTGGCCGGAGTTTCTTGATGTATTTAATGATACAATCTTTCCGATCCAGTGCAGCAAGTAAAAAGAGAGCAATTCCGAACTCTTCAGCAAGGTAACTCTTCAGTCTTAGAGTACCAGATGAGATTTATGGCACTTAGCCATTATGTGCCCTATGTGGTTTCAGATAATAACATGATGGTTGAGTACTTTATCAAGAGGATTGAGAGTGGAATTGCAGGATGCGATAGTACCTCTTATTGCAAGACAGTGGAAGAGGCACGCAGAGGGCAGCTACCTGGAGAGGTCTATCCTACTCGCCAGGCGTGAGTCAGGTCAGGTAGTTTCCGGCTACCGCAGTAGACAGTAGGTGCAAGCAAGGGCAAAGCACCAGCAGGACCTTCTACATCAGGCTTTGGTAAATGGGGCCAGAAATTAAAGCAAGCACTTAAAGAAAAGGAAGAGGATGGGGAGGTCGTCCGTAGTTCCATCAAGCAGCCATGGTAGGCCTGAGGTGGAGGAGTCGCAGCAGAGCACTGCCAGGCAGCCTATTGTTCCTCCAGGGTATAGATTTTATAATTGTAATCACCGGGGATTGATCCGCATTGTCCCTATGCAAGAGAATATGGGTAGGCAGTAGGTGTGCAGCAGCAGCAGCCTCAGCAGTTCCAGCAGCCACAGCAGGTCGTGGCAGAGGAGCACCGCAGCAGCGGGGAGAGGCCGGGTTATGGCTATCACCCGAGCCAGGCAGAGGCGTCAAATGATAGAAGGTACTTTCCCTCTTTAGAAATATTCAGCAAGAGTCTTATTTGATTCAGGTGCCTCTCATTCTTTTATTTCCGAAGAATTTCTGGATTGCATAGCTCATCCTTTAGAGGGAAGTCTTGTGAGTTAGTGGTGGAGTTCCTTCAGGTGAGTTTTTACTCCCTTCAGCTATATAGATGAAGCTCCTGTTATGATTGAAGGGAACCAGATGCCGGGTCGGTTTATATGCCCTGCAGTTGCCAGATTATGATATCATTCTGGGTATGGATTGGCTTGAGATGTATGGAGCAATGTTAGATTGCAGAAAGAAAAGGATCAGATTTTGTCATCCTAATGGTGCAGTGTTTGAATATCAAGGTATGCCTTTTTATACCTCCAAGTTTCTAATTTCTGCAATTAAAGCTAGAAAGTTGATAAATTATGGGTGTGTGGCCTATTTAGCCTCGGTAAGTTTGGTAGAGGCCAGTCAGCCAATAGAAGCAGTTCCCGTGGTTAGGGAATTTGTTGATGTTTTTCCGGAAGATTTTCCTGGTTTAGCTCCACACAGAGAGGTGGACTTTTCTATTAGTTGCTGCCAGGTACCATGCCGATTTCTAAAGCTCCATATCGGATGGCACCAGCAGAACTTAAAGATTGAAAAAGCATTAGAAGAGTTGTTGCAGAAAGGTTTTATTAGACCGAGTCATCCCCGTGGGAGCGCCTTTTATTTGTGAAAAGAAGATGGAAGTTTTCGGATGTGCATTGATTATAGAAATTGAATGATGTGACCATCAAGAATAAGTACCTGTTGCCGGATAGATGATTTATTTGATCAGTTGCAATAGCAAAGGTGTTTTCTAAGATTGATTTGAGGTCCGGGTATCATCTTTGAGAATTAAGAGGAGGATATAGAAAGACAGCCTTCACCAGATATGGTCACTATGATTTGTGGTAATGCCTTTTGGGTTGACTAATGCTCCTGCAGGTTTTATGGATCTGATATAGAATTTTTCATCCATATTTAGATCAATTATTGTGGTCTTTATTGATGATATTCTAATTTATTCAGCATCTGAAGAGGAGCATGCAGCTCATTTGAGGTTTACCTTGCAGTTGTTAAAGAGATAACCACTGTTTGCTAAATTCAGTAAGTGTGATTCTGGTTGAAGGAAATTCATTGTTTTGGTCATGTTATCTCAGCTAAGGAATAGTAGTGGACCCGAGTAAAGTGGAGCTGTGTCAGGTGGGGAGTGCCTAAGACAATAATCGAGATTAGAAGTTTTCTAGGGGTTGGCAGGTTATTATAGGCGCTTTATATCAAGATTTTTCTAAGATTGCAGCACCTATGACTAGATTGACCAGGAAAGGAGTGCCTTTTGTGTGGTCCGGTGAATGTCAGAGAAGTTTCATGGAATTAAAAAAAGACTCACATCAGCACCTATATTGACATTACCGTCAGGGAGGTGTTTTGTATTGTATACTGATGCTTCAAGAAGAGGTCATGGTGCAGTGCTTATGCAGCATGGTAAAGTGATAGCTTATGCATCCAGGCAATTGAAGCCAGCAGAAGAAATTACCCCACTCATGATTTAGAATTGGCAGCGGTATGTTTGCTTTAAAAATGTGGAGGCATTATCTGTATGGCGAGAGATTTGAGATTTTTACAGATCATAAAAGCTTGAAGTATATCTTCTCGCAGAAGATTTGAATCTTCGCCAACCGCAGATGGGTGGAATATTTGAAGGATTATGATTCAGTTTGGCTTACCATCCGGGTAGGACAATGTTGTAGCAGATGCCTTGAGCAGAAAAGCATATATGAATTTGATGATGATTAAAGAATGGAAGTTGTATGAAGAAGTACAGAGAATTACTTGTATGTGCCCAGCAGTCAGCGACGGGCAATTCTAGCTGCTAGTGCTGTAGAGCCATCTTTGTATTGGCAGATTATTGAAGCTCAGAGAGCAGATGCAGGTTTACCTGAAATTGTAAAATGGAAGGAGAATCTATGATGATAATTGTGTGTCAGGCTTAGGGCAGGTTGTTTGTTCCTGCAGAAGACAGGTGAAGCAGCGAGTTCTGGAAGAGGCTCATAAATCTAGGTACACTATTCATCCGGGTAGTACTAAAATGTACCATGATTAAGAAGGCATTTTTGGTGGCCTCATATGAAGAAAGAGATAGCAGAATTTGTAGCAAGGTGTGCTATCTGTCAGCAAATTAAGCAGAGCATCAGAAGCCTAGAGGTCTATTGCAACCGTTGCCTATTCCACAGCGAAATGGGATGATATGCAATGGACTTTGTGGCAGGTTACCAAGGCGAGTTCCGGGCATAATGGAATATGGGTGTTTGTTGACCATTGACTAAGGTATGCAGATTAGTGGCAGTAAGTATGTCTTGGACAGTGGACAATTGGCAAATATTTATGTTGAAAGAATTGTTCCACTGCATGGTATTCCGAACTAGTTATCAGATAGAGATCCAAGATTTACTTCTGGTTTTTGGAGAAGTCTGCAAA
The DNA here is from genome assembly GCA_014218235.1 of Colocasia esculenta. Taxonomy (NCBI): domain Eukaryota; kingdom Viridiplantae; phylum Streptophyta; class Magnoliopsida; order Alismatales; family Araceae; genus Colocasia; species Colocasia esculenta. The sequence continues at coordinate 61,526,559 of CM024763.1, read as the reverse complement.
AGTAATTGGTTCTGAATTGAGTATAGCTCTGCTTATCATCCCCAACGATGGTCAGATAGAGAGGCCTATTCAGACAATTGAAGATATGTTGCGGGCTTGTTGTTTAGTTTTGGGAGGTAGTTGGGAGCATCATTTGGGAATGGTTGAGTTTGCTACAATAATAGCTATCATACCAGTCTTGGATGGCACCATATAAGCTTTATATGGAAGGCCATGTAAAACCCCATTAAACTGGCATGAAGTGGGAGAAAGCAGTTAGTGGGTCCTGAATTGATTCAGCAAACCACGGAAGTGGTGAAGCTTATTAAAGAAAAATTGCAGGAGCTCAAAGTAGGCAGAAAAGTTTATGCAGATGTGCGGAGGAGACCACTCAGTTTGAGGTGGGAGATTTGGTTTTTCTGAGAGTTTCCCCGAGTAAAGGTATTATGAGTTTGCAAATCTGGGAAGTTGAGTCCAAGGTATGTGGTACTTTTCCAGGTGATTGAAGAATTGGGGAGCAGCTTATAGGCTGGATTTGCCAGCCGATTTTGCAGATGTGCATGATATTTTCCATGTCTCCATGTTGAGGAGTGTATTGAGATCCAGCTCAAATAATTAGATATCAGGTGGTGACCTGAGGCCGGACATGACTATGCCAGAGTACCGGTGCAGATCACAGATCGAAAGATGAGAAGCTGAGGAAATAAAGAATTGAGCTAGTTAAAGTGAGATGGGAAAATAGATTAGGTGGTGAGGATACCTGGGAGTTGGCCGCGGAAATGGCTAAAGGGTATGCCTATCTGTTTGAGAAGTTTTGTATTTTCTTTTAGATGATAGTACTTGTAAAAGTGTGTATGTATAGTTTTTTAACTTTGAATTGGTGTTATGAATTTCGAGTCGAAATTTCTTTTTAGATGATAGTAATGTAACGTCGCGTGCCTTTCGACCATGCGATTATGTGTGTGTGGTTTGTAGGCCGTTGTGAGGCCAATTGAGTTAGTTGTTGGAATGTGTGATGTGAATGGTGGCTTGAGCAGGTGAAAAGCAGGGTTGGTCCTGAAATGAACAGGACCTGCTGATGTTCAGTTGGAATTGGCGGCCAGGGGTTGCCGTTGACTTGTTGGCGTCAAGCCTAGGGGACGTTGACTTCTTGAACTTGGCGGCAGTTGTTGTGGACGCTAAGGGTGGCGGTTGCTGTTGGCGGCATAGGGGTTGACGCCAACCTGAGAATGGTGCAGGTTATAGGCTCACTCGAGGGCAGCTCTCTCAGCTCACTCTCTTCCCCTCATGCCCCAGCTTCACGCCCCGGTGTCTGTGAAGCTTCTATGAGGTACCGAGGAGTAGTTGGACGATCGTAGAACACGTAGCATTGCCGAATTGCGCGAGGAAACGTCGCGGCGTGGTGCAATTCCCGTGGGACTCGCGGAGGGCTCGACGTGAACCGGAGATTGCGGGAGGTTCTAGCGCGTTCTGAGGTAGGGGACGAACCCGTTTAGCTCCGAGAAACTTAAAACACATCATAACCCTTGAACCACATGATAATGCATGTTTGGATAGAGTGCACCATATGGGGATATTGGGTGGTTTGAGTACTTTAATGTACGAAGCATGTTATAATGGGTTATGTTGGGTTCCTGCATGTTAAAGAATCGTTTCTATGTTTTTCTGTAGTTAGAATGTTAGAAAGCCCGCAGAGCCGGATTAGGGTTTCTGCAGGGTTTATGGCCGAAGACTTGGCGTCAACATCGTTTGTCGCCAAGCTCCTCAGCCAAGATGTTAACGGCCAGGTCCCTTGCCGTTGACTTGGTGTAAGCGGCAGTCGATGTTGCGCCTACTGGCTATGACAGAAAAGACTGAATTATGATATTTATCGATAATGCACGTGTGTTTGACGCATGAGGTGCACTTAGTATCTTGGTTCTCGTGTTTAGCATACAAGGATGCAGTTAGTTGCTTATTTCTGTGACTGCGCGTTGTTTACGCGAGTCAGTTGGGTTCACGGTGTTGTGGACTGTGGTTACTTGTGTTATACGTGAGGTTTCACGTGGTTGTGTGTGACGTGCACGTGGTTTTGTATACGTGGCGAGTAGTACGACGCCTACCGTGTTACTCTCCAGTTGGGTGCCCAGGTCTTTGTGAGCCAGGTTGTTAGCTCGGGGCTTTGTCCCGGTACTTGTGTTGTACCGTCGAGGTCTGTGTCGTCTGACCTGGACACCCTCACTCTTGTGTTAGAGTTGTACGTCCGGCTGAGGGAAAGACGACAGTGGGACAGTGACACGTGTTTGTTTTTTAGTCACTTGTAGCACGCTCGTAGTTGGGGTACGGACACCAGTAGACGTACTGGACCCCAGCTTGTCCTTTTCTAGTGCCTCACTCTAGCGAGCCCAGGCGAGGGTCTCTGGAGGTGCCAGCATGGGCCTGTGACCGTGTGGTCTACAGGTGGTGGTGTTTAGTTGTCTCCACAGTTGCTTGACCTTTTTACGTGGAGTGGCAGCTGGACCTTTCGTCCGTGGCTGCGAGGCTGAGAGGTAGACTTGTGTTAGTTGTCCGAGTCAGTTTCTGGTGTCGCGAACCAGTTCACGTGGCTCGTGTTGGCTGTCTCTACTACTTGTACACCTGTACTGGTTTCCGTTTAATTATATTGTTGTTTTCTCGTAGTCGGCAGACGGTGTTACTTTTCAACTTTACTTACTACTTAGCTGTTATATTAATTGTTGGTATTGTTTACTGCTTTCGTACCTGTGGTGTTTGGTTTGCTCGGTTTTGGGGGAGTCCCTACTGAGCCAGTGACTAGAGAGGCTCACCCCTACCCCCCAGGTGAGGGCGAGGAGGACGTTTCCGTCCGGCGTCCAGTTCAGCCGCGTCGTAGCGGAGCAGGGTCAGTACCTCCACGGAGTAGTTCCAGCTG